>DWAN01002700.1:0-14642 GCA_018230445.1 Heliconius hewitsoni | reverse complement strand
ATAGATAATTGCTATCCCGCGAAAGTAGGTAGGAAGAGGGACCCTAGTGCTTAGACACTCTCTTCTACTCTCTATTTTTCCCCAATTTTTAAGGTATTACATGTTGAGCGGTAGAACTCAACAGCACTCTTTGTATTCTTAACAAAAATGTGACATTAAAATATACTGTATGTACTGTACTGATATATATCAATATTTCTTCCAATCATTTGCTTTTATACTTGATTTGAACCCGCAAGCATCACAATATAATATCAGGCACTTACCAAAAAACCGGTGGTACTTCCAATAAATTTTGCCAGTAAGTAATAAATAAATAAATTAGAAAGCGATGAAACATTATCACCATTATGAGCAGTTAATATATCACAATGTGACCTGATTTATGCGTCGTTAGAAAATGTGGGTGTAAGTCAAAATCTTATAAAAATTTGCAATTATTTAACATTTAAGACCAACCATGGCGCAAGAGTAGAGGCGTATGTCTGTAAACGCGACAGGTTTTGGGTTCAATTCCCATTCGAAGAACTGAAATATTTAATATTTTCATTTTAGTCTCTTCATGTTAAGTATTCCTGGTAACACTTGGATGTGATATTAAGTGGCTGCTACAAGTTTAAATCGTTTTTGTATAGATTTAATTTATATTTTGATGCCCTTATTTTCGCCTACTTTTCAAAACAGTAATCAATTGAAGAGTGGCGGAACTTGATGTTGCGCTTTGTCTTATTAAAATAATTTAAATAAAGTCGTTTCTTGGAATTACAATCAAATCCAAGACAATCGCGGTAACAGTTGGACGCTGTCTCATTACGCCACAAATGCCTTTAAGTTTTTTGTACGAAATACTCAATACGTACAGTTTTATGTATGTAAAATATGGAGCAGGTTCACGTGAAGGTATTTTACTCTTCACTTTATGCCCAATTTTTGAGACTTCGCTTGTTAGGTTCCGGAATGTATGCTAGAGCGGAGAAATGAAAATAATTTAAAGTATTTTTACATTTAAAGTATCATTTAACGGGAATGGCGACCCACGGCCGTCCCATTTACAATAGTCACTGTCCCACTGCACCACAAAAGAAAAGAGAAAAGAGTAATTCCTTAAAAGATTATCTTTACCTATCCTACAAAATACGGCATATTTAAAAAATAAAAAAAAAAGTCTTATGCCCCTTTTACAGAAAACACGTATTCATAATTGCAACAAAATAAGCTGAAACATTCAAAATTAGGCAACTATTTTGATCGTGTATTTTCTCAGCGTGTCGCCTTTCAGCGTCTTTAGGCCTAACGAGGTGATGCCCGCTGATGGGTTAATCTCCGAGTTGTTTAGTCACCCTTTGTTTCACATTTTGTTAATTTGACTATATATTTCTTATGAGATTTTATTTTGTTTCATAATTTGCTATTAATATGTTGTAGTTTGAACTTATTATTTTTAAGCTTTTCGAGATATTGTTGCCACGTTTTCTAGGGAATAAAAACCGAATATGAATTGAACCTACAACAGCCACGCCGAACTTTTTATAATTTTTATTTCACACTCTGCCTTTGATCTATGGCACTAATACATAAATGGCACTATAAATAAAAGGAAATAAAATGCTTGATTGTGGATTTTAATTCATAAGATAAATCACGTACTTATTATCCAGTTCTTTGTCTTTGTTCTCTTCTTGCTGTATATGACAACTATAATATTTTACTCTTCCTGCCTAAATAAAAAAAAACACTATTTTTTAAGTTGGTCCCCTAGGTTTATAAAAAAAACTACCTACAAATGATAATAATTAAAATGGCACTACAATCTACGTACATACACGTATATATATTAAACTCTCCTTTTATCTTTTAAACCGCAGCATTATTTAAGGGATTTCCCCGGCATCCTGTCACCTGGAAAAGTGATGATTAAAGACACAGGTAGGTAGGGGAACCCCACATGACACGTCAATATCAAATTCAAAGCCTTTAAAGGGCAACGCGACTGTGAAATTAGTTGCCTATTCGATAGCTTGAGCCGTGATGAGTCGGGTGTGTTGCATTTGTCACTTCTGAAGATCTATTAAATACGTTTTGCAATCTGATGAAATGTTTATGATTAATGTTATTTTGTTGTTGTTGAGCTTCACGATATATCTACGATCATAATATAAGGAGATATTGGAAACCTAGTGTTAAAATACATTAGCGGAACTAGATGCTGCGCGTTACCTCATTACTAGAACGAGGAAATGAAAATGTTAAATTTCATTTCCTATAAATAATAATTATGGTCATACATTCGTCTACTAGCCGCACAAATTTTCATTTGCGAAAACTACCGATTTCTTTCACTCCTAACGCTCTCCTACAGTCCCCAAGGACTATAAATATATATGCCAAATTTCAAAGTTTTTTACGACGTATGGCGAATTGTCAGTCAATCACCTCAGTAAATAAAGAGTTTTAGATACAAATACATAAAAATATTTAATGTTTTAGTCCAAAAATGAATGTAAGTGGAACACACCCATAAGCTATATTTGAGTCTGTCATGCCCGGGGCTGTTACACAAATTCGATATAATAAACTTGGGATTATGGCACAGAAGCATCTTATTGGTTGGGTATTCATTGACACCGTTGAATCAATACTCTTTGGTGTTTGTACTAGGATGTCCCTGAGAGTTCTATCAGTGTAAGCCGAAAAGTAATTTTCAGCTTTGAGTATTTGTAATTGTATACTGGGTACAACCCGACGGCAAAAAAAACTTAAGTTAAATCACAAAATATATATATATAGGTTTTGTGATTTAATTTAAGTTTTATTTGCCGTCGGGTTGTATTCAGCACATGGCAGTGGGAACCTGGAAAACTAGTGTATAAACACTGCGCTCCAATTGAAACACTTGCGTTCCCTACTTTGCACAGATTCTGGAGCCATTGAATGTTAAGTGGTGGAACTGAATACCGCAGTTTACCTCGTTGCAACAACGAAGAAATTAAAATATTAAATATTTCATTTAATAGAATGGGAATCGAATTTACAACTTGTCGGGTTAAAGACGCACCCTTGTGCCCCTGCGCCACGACTGGTCTCTAAACTGAAGTTGCTCCTGATATTCTTAAATATTTATATCTGTAGAAATATATTAACAAAAAAATGTTAAGACTCTGATCAAATATCGAGTAGGTAAATTTTTAATTTTTTTTCCAAAAAAAACATTTTTGTAATCGTGAGTCGTGATAATTCACGAAATTTAAAAGGCAAAATTACTCTTTAAGTAATTTTGTTCAAAAATTTCAAAGTTATCTTATCTTTGATTTTATTTAATATACAAAACATCATAAACACCAATTAGGTAAGAAAAGAATTTATAATTGTCAAAATTTCGAGCGGTAGGTACTTTATATATACGAATTTCTCGTATGTTTTGAATAATGTAAATCCATATCGAGAAAAGAAAAATGTAAAGGCAAATTAAATAAAAATATACTTGTATTCTTAATAAATAACGCTGTTGACGAGCAGGCGTACAAACGAGCGACTGTAAACGCGACAGGTTGTGGGTTCGATTCTCTCGCGATGAAATTAAATATTTTATATTTCAATTTGCTCGCTCTGGTAACGAGCCAAAGCGCGGTGTTGAGTCCCGTCACTCAACACATAATGCTACTAGAATTCGGCGGAAAATGGGAAACGGAAATGTTTTAATGGCAACGGAGTGTCTTACCACTAGATTTCCAGGTTTCCTTTGCCTACTCTCCTATATCTAAGCTTATAAACTGTCTCAAAATTTTTCCTGTACAGCAGAGTAAGGAGAGTTCCCATAAATTTTATTTCTAATTGGTGCGATCCAGTGCCCCGTTTCGTTTTAGCAAAACGAGAAACATAAAAAAACTTACTGCTTCACCACGGAATCGAAATGGCAACCATTGCGTTTACAGTCAAATATATATTCCACCGTACTATGATAACTTGCAACCGTGACAGTTGTGAGTTCAATCCCCACTCGGCATATTTGATTTTCCTTTATTTTCTCTAATTTAGTAGACGATTCGCGGGGTTAAGATCCGCGACTAAACGCTCTATAAAATGTCTCAAAGGTTACCTACCTTGTCATATGAAATAAATTATTTAACTTATTTATAATAATTTTATAATTAAATTGAAAATAAAAAACGTTATAGCTGCAAAGAAATTCACAACAAAAATAACTTATGTATACAATATAAAAGTTTATTAGGACCAAGTAAATTGCTGATAACTGCTTCGAGTTGGTCGATAATCAACAAGAAATAAAATCATTAATTGAGAAATTAAAACCGGGAGACGATGTTAATTTAATGTTTCTTAATATAAGACGTTGTCAGAGAGTGTATTATGTTTATTCAGCTTTCTCTTATATGATAAAGGGTGCAGGTTCTGTCGAGAAATTAAAGAAATACACTAAAGATGACACTTTTTGGGCGTCATACTTTTTAACATGCTTTTAATATATTTATTTATTATGAAGAAAATGAATGTTACTTACATATATTAGGTGAAAATATAATATTATGGTATCATTGGGCTGGTCTGATGCAGCCAGGATCATAATAGAAGAACTCATCAGATATTACTAATAAAAACTCGAATTAAGGCTGCTCCGACACTCCGCTCATCATTTTCTACCGACTTTTAGAGATATAAATCAATCCGGTGGAGCTTACCGTCGCGCTTTGTTAATTAATAATATTAAAACAAAAATAATCCCCTTAGTGGGAATCGAAGTCACAATCATATAAACACTGTATCATTCTAATTAATTAAATCAAACTTACTAACTAAGCTAAGCCGCATCACATTGCTATACCTAAATTGATTAAATTCTCTGTATCCATGGCCATATATATTGTTAATCTCGCTACCACAACCAGTTTTCACTTAGGCAAATTGTTTAACTAATATATAAATTCTAAAAGCACTGGTTTCAAAGATTTCGAAGTTAGTATTAAATTTGATCGGTCTGTTAATTTTGTTTCAATGAGAGCCAATAACTCACGGCCCTTTGTGGTGGTTGAGAATGTTATACATTAGTGAATCAAGAGTGAACTAACCTTAGATAATCTAATAATTTGTTATTAGGGGAAGGAATAGCTTTGTTTGTTGGTAATAAACATCTAACTTGATTTTAGTTTGATTTATAGCTACTATTAATTCAATACTCAGCAGAGGTGATGTTGCTTGTTTTTCTTTTTACGTTCACGCAGCATCCCGTACGACATGATTGGCCCCTTTTTTTCTTTCTTTCAGGATCCTTTGTTGGTTTTCTTTTGAAAAAACTCAATACCAACAAATACATGTTTTATTAATTAAATATGTGAGGCCAGTCGTGGCGTAGGGGCACAAAGTGTGACTGAAACAGACTGCTTAAGGGTTCGATCCCCACTCGAGGAGATGATATATTCACTTAAATTTATATTTCCATTTCTTCGCTCGGGTATCGAGGCAAAGCGCAGCGTTGAGTTCTGCCACTCAACACACAATGCCTCCAAAATTCGCCAGAAAGATGGGGAACGGAGTGTTTTAACACTAGGTTCCCTCTGCCTACCCTGCTGTGTGTGAGATAAAGCGTGAAGCTAATTTAATTTAATTTTATGTGTTATTAAATCAAGTTCACGCTGTATCCCGCAAATGATAATTTAGTGATAATTACTCAATTCAATTCATAAGTATACAACATTGATGTGATGATATCACGTAAACGTTCGTAAGCTAAGTATATTTTAAGTTAACTCTTATCACCAACATTATAAAATATAGACTTTAAACTCTACAAACATACATACAAATTGACATTTGTAAAATTACATTAAATTGTTTTATGAGACATTGAAATACCACCAAAGCCAAATTGTACGCGAGTTAAAGCTATAAACATTTCAGAAGGATCGTTAGAAAACAATATAACATAATTACACTGCGTGAACCCATAAAAACTCCTATATGAGCCATCAAATATTGCACCTTTAAGGGTGCTAGAATACTGAAACGCCTCGGTGGTGCAGTGATTAGTCACTTAGGGAAATTAAGGTTCACGGGTTTGAATCTTATTCTTTGATATGTATCTTCTAAAAAATCTTTTAAAATGTTAGTACTAGTATGTATGTATGTATGTATACAAAACACGAGGAGAAGGGATTAAATAATAATCTTTCTTTTTTATTTTTTATCCTTATCTTATCTCGTTTTTTTTGTTATTTTTAGCTTAACGCTATATCTTGAACTTGGGAGCCTGTTTCGAACACTCCATTCCTATTAAGACAGTTCTTTCCCTATTTTTCGCCGTATTCTGGAGGCATTGCCTGTTGAGTGGCAGAACTTAACGTCTTGTGGTTAGAACTAAAACCTGAAAAATAAATTATTCCTTTGAACAAGAATTACACCTACAACCGTCGCGTTCATAATCAGACACTTTTTTTCGACAACCGCTGTTGACGGCTGTATTCCTCCAAGCATGTATACAAAGATAATTTTGTTAGATATTATACAAATGATTAGCGATGTATGCATAATTTACATTGTATCTTTTATTGAGTAAGTGTTAAGACACTCCGTTCTCTAGATTTCGCCCCGATTTTGAGACATTGCGTATTGCAGTAGCACAAATCAACGGCGCGCATGATTTTGTTACGAAGAAATGAAAATAAATGAATCCCCCGAACGAGAATCAAACCCACAACCATCATGTTCACAGCCTTTTATTTTTCTCCAAGCATATACTTTGGAGGATAGTTTTGTTAGATATTATACAAATGATTAGCGATGTATGCAGCGGCTGAGGGGCCCGTTTTATTACGGCGCACTTTTATAGTCACGTCAATGGCCTGTGGAAATGCTAGTTGTAAGTTTTAGCATTGTGGCCATTGGATGTGTTGGAAAATATGCGAGAGTTTAAAAAATATCTCTTCTCTCTCTCTTCTTCATCGTCTTCTTCATTACTGAAGGTTGGTAGATCCTGGTGGAACAGCTAACGAGATACTTCCATGCCTCCCTGTCCTCAGCTTGCCTTAAAGCTTTGATAATGAAATCAAAAATATATATATAATAAAAATTAATAATATGAATGTTAAGCTCGTAAAAGTACAGTTTTATTTAATTTTGGTTTATATTGTTGTGTTAAAATTACAATATATATTAATTACTAGGTGCTACTTGTGACATAGTCCACGGTGTATTCCGCGTAATAGAATCAACGAATTATTTTTTAATGAAAAAGAAAATAGTTGAAATTCAAACCATAAATATCAACTCGATATCTCCAAGCGTTCTTGAAATAAACATTCTCGATAGACCGACGGACGGACGGACAACCAAACGATCTTATAAGGGTTCCTTTTTTCCCTAAAAGGTACGTTAGCCTAAAAAAAAATTTTTTGTAAAAATATATCTTATTTTTTTTATTTTTTTTCAGCCTCACGCTGGATCATGTATGTAGCAGGGTAAACAGAGGGAGTTCTGGAGACATTGCGTGTTTAGTGGCGGAACTCAACGCCGCACTTTACCTCGACACCAGATCGAAGAAATTGAAAATATAAAAATATTTTTATTTTCTCCAGTCCACACACAACCTATCGCGTTTACGCTAAGACTGGTCTCTATTTTTAATATTTCCAACCACAAAAAAGCAGGCTTACTGGCCAACGGTTTACGAAAGTGTGTCCACCCCAATCCAAGTATTTTACGACTCGCCTCCACCGTTCCACAGTGAATTCTCGCCCATTTCCATTTATAGCGTTCGATGAAAAAAACGCTAAACGTATCCATCTAAAAGGAGAATATAGCTATAGACATTTGTTATACGCTTTTGATTTTTATTATTATTACAGTATTTTATTAAGGCATTCAGAAAGGCGTAAATAGTTTTTTTTTAGTTGCACAGGCAATGTTTTTTTATGTTAGTTCGTCTTTGTGTGTGCAGTCGTTACGATTTATCGCTGAACTAACGTAATATAAAGATTTTTTTTGTATTTTTTCTTTCATCAAACAGTGATGTATAACCAAAGAAAAACTGATAATTCAGTGAACGATCGATAAAACGAAGGATAAAATCACCGTAAAGACCCATACCTATACAATACTCAATAAAACATCTATATTATCTATAAAAAAAATCTATATTTTAACTACACAAAAAATAAAATTAAATTACCTTCACACTGTATCCCGCGTGTTAAGACACTCCGTTCCCCACTTTCCATCGAATTTTGGAGGCATTGCGTGCTGAGTAGCGGAACTCAACGCCGCGCTTTGCCTCGACGCCTAGACGAAAAAAATATATATGTATTTCATTTCCTCGAGTGGAAATCGAATACACAACATGTCGAGTTTAGTCCCATGGCTATGGCCCTGCACCACGACGGGCTTTTTTATATGTGTGTACTAAATACTGCATTATGAGTTACATTTAGGTCAATCCGTCGTTGGGTTTTTTTGGAATCAATTTTAACGGAGGCAAAATCGTTTGTTTATTTTTTTAATAAGTAATTAATCTCTACCGAACTATTATTTTTCATGCCAGTTGATAAATTACAGGGTACGCAGAGTTACCTAATATCAAACCTGCAACCGTCATTTTAACGGTCAGGCGCTGTGCCGCTGCGCCACGACGGCCACATACATATAGGCAATAATTTTTCACTCCCAATTTCCTTTCTTTTCAACATCCGGTCCCACTTTCCAATGACAATCAAAGCGTTTGAAGGCGTAAGTAGGAAACATATCTTGCCTGACCCTACCATCAACTTACTCAGCACGTTCACAAAAGAAAAGGTTGAAGCGATTTTGAAAAAATAAAAAAATATTAAACTCTTTCTTATTCTTCATCGAGAAATTAAATGTTTTTTTAGGCAGAGAGGTTTTAGCGTTAAGATACTCTGGAGGCAGTTTTAAAATATTGCGATTCGAAGCGGCAGAACTCAACGCCGCGCTTTTGCCTCAGTACCAGAGCAAGTCAAGTTTACAACGCTTGCTCCTACGCCACGACTGGCCTCTAAATATATTAATTATTTTAATTTCCCGGCTCTGGTAAGCAAAGCGCAGCGTTGAATTCCGCCACTCATGACGAACTGTCTCGTAAATTGAGCCATCCATGGAAAACGGAGTGTCTTAGCACTGGTTCCTCTCTATTCTACGTTAAAAAAGGCATAAATATGCTTTTTAATTTTTTCACTAACAGAAAAAAATATCTTATAACTTAAAACCTATCTACGAATAAGGGAATCCCCTCCGCTAATGGCAGTTGGTAGAGACCAGTGTTTACTTTTATTGTCAAAATAAATCTGTCTTAAGTGTCCCTATAATCGTTACTAACTACTTGCCTGATAAATAGTCCTCGGATCGAGAGTGATAAGATTATCTTTTATTTTTTAAGCTTCACGTTGTATCCCTCATGCGGGTTGGTAGGGCGGACCTAGTGTTAAAATTCTATTTTCCACCTTCCGCTTAATTTTCAAGACATTGTGTGATGAGTGACGGAACTCAACGACCCGCTTTATCTTGTTACCAGTGCAAGAAAATTAATATTCTTTATTTTAGCAAAAGGGAATCGAACCCACAACTATCTCGTTTATAGTCATGTGCTGCCATGCCGTCCTCGGTTATCTTTATTTTTTCAAAAACTTTTTAAAAATGCTTGTGTACAAATTTATTATTGATATTCCTTATCAAATAATAAAAAAAAAACAATCTTAATTATCTAATTAATCCTTCTTACTAGAGAACGTTAGTTTAATTTATATTACAGCCCTGACTTAACTGACAGTTAAAATTTAACTGCCCAAGTTTAGTTTAGTGCCTTGGCTGCTTCGAAAGTGGGAATATTAACGTGAATATAGTAGTTCGTAGCTTAAAGTTTTATAAACACTTTAAAACTAAATTAGACTATCTTTATCTGTTACAACTGGGGTCCTGGGATCTTGTTATCTGAGTGAAGTATCACTAAATATCAGTTTTTTTTTTCATTTTTACTCTGTATCCCGTATATAAGTGCCTAGTGTTAAGACCACGCGCCGTGTTGTTGAAACATTGTTGAGAGGTGGAACTAAACGCCGTGCTTTGTCTTGTTATCAGATCGAGGAAATGAAAGTAATTCATCCCCCTTAATGAATCGAACTCACAATCGCCACGCTTACAATCGTCGCTGTATACCGACGGATGTTATACTTTTCTAAGCACATATTTATTTTATATAGACGTTATATTAAAAGTTTAAAGGCCATAAGGATAATTTTACAACACAAATCTTAAAAAATATTGAACAAAAAGTGAAAGACGGAGTATCCTGACACTACGTTCTCTGCCTAGGAAAGGCACTACATATAAAAAAAAACAAAATTTTACGTGTAACGGCTCGTGTATTGAAATATCAGCTCAGCTTAGCTTACAAACATGAGTGTATAACAGGCTTAACGCAGTTTGCAGTGTCACAGTTCACAGTTTTACGTCCAATTCAAACGTTACTACAGCCACTATCGAAACAGAGTGTGGTTTTAATGCCGTTACGCGTCTATTTATAGTTTCACGCCGTCGTTCGCGCGTGAATTTTGCGATGCTTATTATTAAATTTATTATGTTGTAAAATTCTAATGTTCTCTACTAAATATATATGTTGGATTGTTTGTTTTGTATTGTGGAGCAATTTTGATTTGAATTTTTGATTATTTCTTCTTTGAGGCCATTCGTGGCGCAGGGGCACAAGCGTGTGAAAAGCGATAGATTGTGAGTGCGATTCGAGAAACTAAAACTATATATTTCATGTTTTCCTTTCTACAGGATACAAGGTGAAGCTAAAAAAAGATTTTAATATTTTTCAGTATTATTTCATATTTACGTTTAGAATACCGAAATAAATTTGAACGTAACGGGATATGAACGCGCACCTCTTGAAAACAGGACTTGCACGGTTTCTAAGAGGCGGAAGTGTTTACTTTGATATGCATATACACTCATTTTGTATGAAATGAACTTTTAATATATACATTTCGAGTGATTTTTTCTGTAAAATACCTATAAGTATTGAGTTTCCATAATTATCAACGTTCTGAGTTCATGGGGAGCACCCTGTTGATGCCCTTGGGAGTATCGAAAATTTGTGGCATAAACAGTATTTTTTGATTTAATTAGCTTAGAAGTTTTTTCGCAACTCCAAATGAAAGTAGACCTACCAGTATTTGATATAAATTTCAGTATGATACCTCCACGCGTTCTTGAGAAAACGGGTAATGACATACGGACGGACGGACAACAGATGGTTTCGTTCCTTTTGAGACACGGAATCCTAAAAATGAAACAAGACGCGGCGTTAATCATCATCACCTAAACACACTATACCTAAACTAAACCGGCAAAACTACTTAACTCTAACTTCTCAACGTAAAAAGATAGTGACCAGCCACTACTATAACCAATTCACTAAAAACAAACACACTGTATAATATATTCAACTACCCACTCCAGCTAACCGCATGAGTTAATAAGAGTACCTCCTTACTGAAAGGCGAGTAAATAAACGTCTGTGTTTGTTTTTAATTAGTTGCTTATCCCCATACGAGCCGTAATGGACGCTTAATATGTATTTTGAATACATTTTTAAATAGATTTTTGTTTAGTTCGTGTTGGTTTTTTTAAAGAATTTTTGTTTTTAGTTTGAATTAATATAGCTATGAATATGCATATTTATTAGTAAATATTTAAAAGTTATTATATTATTATTGTTCTAAGGCAAATCGTGGCTCAGGGGCACAAAGTGTGACTGCAAAATCGACTGGTTATGGATTCGATCCCCGCTCGAGAATATACATTTGTATTTCCATTTCTTGGCTCTGGTGTCGAGGCAAAGCGCAGCGTCGTGTTCCGCCACTCAACACGCAATGCATCTATAACTAGTGGGGAACGGTGTGTCTTAACACTAGGTTCCCTCTGCCTACCCTGCTGTGTGCGGGATACAGCGTGAAGCTGATTATTATAGTATAGCTTCGCTCGCCAACGCCGTCATTCGCTTTGCTTGTTGGAATTTTTTCGAGGTTTGTCAAGTTTAAAAATAATAATTCAATCCTACACATAGCAGCTTAGGCATAAGAAACCTAGTGTTAAGACACTTCGCAATACAAATGGCATATCAAAGAGTTTCATCTTTATTTGTTTCTTTATCATCACAACTGGATTAGGTAGCGCCGATTTCCATTTAAGGAAATGAAAATAATTTCGATTCCTCCTTGTAGTAACAAGGCAAAATGCGGCGGTAATTTCCATCAATCAACACCAAATGTATCGAGTCCACGGAAAATGGGGAATAGAGTTTCTTAACACAAGTTTCTCTCCACCTACCTTCTCACTTGCTATAGCAACGTCATAAAGCGTGAAAATACAAAAAATAATAATTCTTTGTTCTTATATATTACAATAAATTTACATGTTGAAGAATTATAAAAACATTACCATACAAAATGAATACAAGCAAATTATCATTTCATTTACAAATTAAAACAAAAGCTAAGCCGCAGCTTACAATATGCATATACTACGGTGCAAAATCAAATAATTTCAACACCTATTTAGTGGAAATTTTGTAAAATACACCTAATTGGAACCTACACCCTCTACCCTCGTATCAAAGGTCATTTTACTTTAACATACGCGGAGGCTGTTAAATCGTTTTGTGTGTGAAATCAATAGATGATCCTGAAAGGGTACAAAGCGTGGATCGAATATCATTGATGCATACACTTTGATAAATCCGACCCTAGGAATATAATTACGTTTATATACATACATTTATGTATTTATTGTATAATGTATATAAATTATTGATTAAAAAAAACTAAAAACACGCTTGAGATTCTATCGATTTATCAGTCACCTTCGATCTGCATCATCAGGTCCAAAGTTGATAGTAAAAATGACAAAAAATATTTATTATTGTGTATTATTTTATAGAATCCTATTAATAGGAGAATGAAGAGGGTGGCGACAGTCGACGAGGCGAAAGAGGTATGCAGAGGCCGTATCGTTTGGCGCTCCATTCTCTCTAGCTACCTCGCAAGGGATACAGCGTGAAGCTAAGTTAAACTCCATTTATAGACTATAAAACGAGAATTAATCCTAATACTAAGTGTATAATTAATAATTATCAACTTCACGCTGCATCCCGCACACAGCAGAGTAGGCAGAGGGTTCTGTAGGCATTGCGTGTTAGGTGACGGACGCCTCGCTTTGCCTCGATACCTGAGCGAAGAAATGAAAATATAAATGTAAATAACTATTTCCGCCATGACATTAAGCGAAAATCATTTACGTCACACCTTGCAAAACAATGAATTGACTTTTAGTATTGTATACAATGGTATAGACAAATTACTTAAACTAGACGTCACAAGCCGTGCTATGATATATTTTGGTGTGCTTTTTTAAATTTATAAATTAAATAAATCAGGTTCACGCTTCATCCCGCACGTAGCAGGGTAGGCAGAGGAAATCTAGTGTTAAGACACTCCGTTCCCTACTTTTATTATATTCATTAATATACAGCATTACGAATACAGACGGTGAGTAGAGAGTGAAATGTCTTATCACAATATTCTTTCCATTTACTAGATATGGGGGAAAAAATGTGGAGCTATTTTTTAAAATTTCTACTAAATACAGTACTTATGTCTAAAGCCTATTTTACGTAAAACTGGACCACTACCGATTAAATAAAATAAAACTAAACAAAATCTGAGATTGTATTTAATGGCCTCCGATCGTAACGACATAGTATATACTATAGTAACATAGTATGCAACCGTTTTATTCCATATTGTTCACATTTTATTGTACTGGCAACCAAGCTACTTTTTATTTTTACCTAGCTTGAGACATTCTGTTCCTCAATTTCCACTCAAATTTCGAGACACTGTGCGCATTTTCTTGTTATCAAAGTTTATTTTTTTTTTCAGCTTTACGCTGTACCCCATAAATGGAGGGTAGGCAGAGGGAACCTAGTGTCAAGACACTCCATATCCTCACCACTCTATATCCTCACGTTTCACCGAAATCTCAAAGCGTTGAATGTTGAGTCCCAGAACTCAGCACCGCGTTTGTCACCAAACCGAGGAAATGAAAATATTAAAGAACTAATTACCATGAAAAATCGAATCAGCATCTAACTTTTTTAAAATATCCTTTATTCAAATAAATCTCAAGTCTACATTTTAGGTCGTAAGTCCCAGGCAGTACTTAGCTCTTTCCAACGCGATGGACACCCACGGTAGAATCCACGGAACGCTTGGCAATATCTCCTACTCTATATATGCACAGTAACATAATAACATTCTAAACCTAATATCTCAGGAACACTAATATATAACCTAACTAAAGTTAAGCCTTTGCCTCTATAATATATATTTATTCACAATCAAACTTCAACCGTCCGCACCGTCTAAAGTTGTAGTTCTCAAAGCACTTGGAATTTGTATAATTCAAATATTACCTGTATTTACATTTAGCAGCTGCGGCTGCCTTGTTACGGGGAACTATTAAGAGATCAGGAATTGGGGAACTATTAAGAGATCAGGAAATTTACTTGGTGTGGGTACTCTGTGTTATGTTAATGCATAGTTGGGTTTTGAATAAAT
>DWAN01002699.1:0-14643 GCA_018230445.1 Heliconius hewitsoni | reverse complement strand
ATATATATATATATATATATATATATATATACATATATATACTACTAAAGTCCTGTGAAAGCCTTTTTCTACCTATATGAACAGTCGCTCGCAGTGCCAGTAGGACACCGACATAGTAAAAAATACGCATATTGTACGCTATCGACCTCTCAGAAACCACCATAGCCCCACTCCAACAAACTTGATAATTAGTCCTACCCCTAACCATCATCAAGATGGTGGGGCCCAAGCGGGGCATTCGGAAATAATAAATAAAAACAAACCAATTGAACCATCGATTTTTTAATGTCAAAATTTGCAAGGTGTAAAAAATAGATAATCGTATTAACCATTTTTTTTCTTACATACATAAAAAAATATTAATGAATATTGTAAAGAATTGTTCTTAAATATAATTGAATTGTTCTTAAATATAATAGTCGTTGCTGATTTTCTTTGTACAGAGTTTCAGTACATTGCTTGTGAATTAAACACCATTTAATCATGGATTTCATTGAAAATGCACAGCTAGTGAAGTCAAGATCCGGCACTTTGCATCATTGGAACGTTTTATAATGACGTATTGAATTTTATATTACAGCTGTTGAGTTCTGTTAGTAATGACATTTTATACGATTCTGCTACGATTTGGTCCAAAAAAAATGTAATTTAAATGCCATTTTTAAATGAATATACAGGTTGTAGGTAACCAACATCAGAGGTATTAGTGATAATAAGTTTCACGAATCAGGAATACGTCATATATATGTTATTTGAAACCATTGAAAAATAAAAAAAACAGAGTGAACGGAAAATACTGAATATATATGTAACATGTAATTTTTTTCAGCATTAAGTATCTTTTGCCTATAGAAAGTTAAATAAAGAGATACTAATGATACAATATAGCGGACTCAAAAATACATGTATCTTTCTTATTGCATCGCGCAACCGAACGCCGCGCTATGTCATACCAGACCGCAGAAATTAAATAGTTTAAATACAAAATTAGTTTAAATGCAAAAAAAATACATTATTTTATAAATTCAAATAGAGTTGAGAATTTAAATTTAAGAGTTTACGTAACTTTAATGTTTAGAGCATTTATGTGCAATTTCAATACTATTTTCTCGACAATAGAGGTAATAACGGGACTAGATTAGAATTGTAAGCTAACCTAACCCCGATGTTTGTATTTTGTTATACCAATATTATCTTTGTTACTGTTATCTTTATGGTTCCGGTATTTCAAAAGGAACCCATATATGTAGGATCAATTTGTTGTAGGTTGAGACCATTTATCTCGAGATTGCGTGGAGGTCTATGATCTCTTGGAGAACAAAAAAATTAAGCTTAAACTTAGTTTCATATTTTTTACTCCAAAATAAAATTGTGTATAACAAAATCAAAACTTAGCAAATTACAATATAACTGTTCAATTTAATCACAATATCGAAACGTTTTATCGGTTAAGATAGCTTTGTTCTGTATCGCTAGAGTAGCTCAGGGATTGTGAATACAAATTGGTTTAGTTGCAAAACTACTGCATGTTCCGCTGTTCTCTACATTATGGTACTTTTAGTGTAGTTTAAACTATTGATTGCATTCAGAACAAAAGTGGCTCGTTGAATATATTTATATGTTTCTACTGGTATTACTTACTTATTCGTTTCTCTCTTGTTTCTTTCACATATATTTCACTTTCTGAGGAGTGTACTGCGGCACAGCGTCTAACTTACGCAACGGATGTAGGTTCAATTTCCACACAGAGGAGTGAAGTGCGGCGTTGAGTTCCGCCACTCGAGCGGTCTCAAAAAATGAGCGGAACGTGAAGAGGAGAATTTCTTCACACTGGGTCCTACCTACCCTGTTATATGAGTGAACCTATTATAGTTATTACTTAAAACAGAGTAAAACACTGTATATTTATATTTCCTGTATCAGGATATGTAAAAAAATATATTTGATATTGAAAAATATATCATTAATTTGAAAAAAAAACAACGACACATTTCAGTTTGCTTACTCTTGAGTTGTTTATTAGGTACTGACTTAACATATCAGTATCACATATTTTAATAAAACTATCTAAAGTTAAATAATTGAACTAATTTTATTTAAATCAAATATATTTATTAAATAAAATATACTTAGTGTCTTTGGAAAACCGTAATTTCTTATATTATATACATTCTCCCGACAGAGAATCGAACTCATTACCATTATACATATAAAGTCTGAGCTGTGCCACGACATCGTGAATTTGTCCATAATATGTATGTACATATATCGATCACAATAACATTAATAAAAATCCTATACAACATTTATTAACCGGAAAACGTTGATTTTGTACCTGTAACCACATTAGTACAAAACGCTGTTCCCCACAACAATTGGTCGACCGCATCCTATAATTTACTGGTTATTAATGTACATAGTTAATAACTTATGTGAGTTTCAACACTGAAAGTTAATGTTGAACCGTAGTTAAGGAATAATATCTTCTACAGTTAAATAAGATATGTTTTCTTTGAGTTGCTGTTGTAAAAATTACCATAATTTTTACTTTTTTTTTCAAATGTTGTTTGCTTAGAAATAAATCAAAATATCTTTAAAAATGAATCTGTATATAGAATTAGATTATTTTTTTATAATATACACTAACATAAATAAATTAAACCAATATTTATATTCATCACAAAAATAAAGATGAAATAAAATAAAGATGTCTGCCTATAAACTTAACACTTGTGGGTTCGATCCCCTCTCGAAAGAATATATTATGTTCATTTTCTTGATCCGTGAAGGCAAAGCGCAGCGTTAGGTTTTGTCACTCAACACACAGTCTCTCGAATTCAGAACGGTAGGTACATTAAGATGATATAGATAGTGATGATAAAAAATACAAGTATCGTTGTAAGTGGAAATTAAAAACTTTCAGTTTAACGGGTATAATAGTTTATAAAGTTAACTGTTATTAATGCTTAGATTATTGCATCAACCAGTACGTGAATAAAACTAAACAACTAAATAAAAAGAACTAAATTTTGGACAAGTAAGATGTCAATCTTATTTCATTGTTTGAGTTCATCGTGAGGTCGTCGTGGCCTAAGGGCACAAGGGTGTGACTGAAACGCTACGGTTGTGGGTACGATTCCCAATCGAGGGACTAAATTATTATTTCTTAATATTTTCTAATATTTTCTTTTCTTCGCTCTGGCACCAAAGCAAAAGCCCGGTACAGTACAGCGTGAAGCTGCTTTATATACTTGATTTCTTTGAGTTCATCTACACAAAGTTTATGTATATGTTACATATATCAACGTATTTGTATCAACGTTAAATTAAATTGTAATTCTTTGCAATATTCCGTTATATCTTACAATAACCAACATTGACTAAATAGTTTTTGCTTTTAGTTTCAATCGGTATTGTAAATGCTTATAATAATATCTATTAAATTATATGTCAAAGTAAAATTTAACTTCTAATTGTTGTATTGAAATGTAAAAATGTCTGCTAGACCGTCCATTACGCAAAAATTGGTCAAAATAAGGATCAAAAAAGGTAAATCCGCTCTGACGTTTGGATTGACAGGCCCATAGAAGCAGTTTGAAAAATATTTTTGAACTTTGTTCGTATGTAGTAAATTGATATTATTTGAACACACTTTTACAACAGAGCCAATTTTATTAAACCTTAGAAATTTATAGAAAAAACACATAGATATTGTTTCGATTCATTCATTTATTATAAAAATATTTACTTACGTACAAAAGTAACAAAACCCGTAACGAATAACAAGAGAATATATTCTAGCATTAACACGTTAAATAATATTCGAAGTTCTATTTTGTAAAATCTTCGAAAATCTTAGCTGCATAGAAAAGTACTTGAAGATATAAATATATACATATATAAAAGAATATTACTTAAATATGTTAATTATACAGAGAATATTCTTAATATATTACTATTATCACAGATTAGGAGATCAGTGCTTGCCATGGTGGAAGCCCCAGTCTTTGTGGTCATGATGGCCGCCCTTCTTTCCATGGTCGTGGTGGCCGTGGTGATGCTCTTCATGTCCATGGTGACCCTTGTGGCCGTGATGGTCCTCATCGAAGTGATGTTTATCGTGATGACCATGTTTACCATGATGATGATCGTGATGACCGCTTTCGTGATGTCCGCCCTTCTTGTGATCTCCTCCATGTTTCTCATGATGTCCGTGATGATGTCCATGCTTGTGGTGCTTGCCTTCATGATGATGGTCATCGTAGAAGTGATGGTCCTTGTGGAAGTGGTCCTTATGGTACTTCTTGTGGTAACCGTCGGTTTTTTCTCCCTTGTCGTGATGTTTATGGTGTCCGTGTTTGTCACCCTTATGATGATGACCATGTTCATGATGATGACCGTGATGGTCGTGTTCATCCCAGTGCTTCTTGTGGCCGCCGCCATGCTCGTGATGATGGCCTTCATGGTGATGTTTTCCATGGTCACCGTGTTCACCTTTGTGGTGATGATGATGACCCTTGTGCCCCTTATGTTCATGACCGCCGTGTTCTTAATGTATCTTTCTTATTGCATCGCGCAACCGAACGCCGCGCTATGTCATACCAGACCGCAGAAATTAAATAGTTTAAATACAAAATTAGTTTAAATGCAAAAAAAATACATTATTTTATAAATTCAAATAGAGTTGAGAATTTAAATTTAAGAGTTTACGTAACTTTAATGTTTAGAGCATTTATGTGCAATTTCAATACTATTTTCTCGACAATAGAGGTAATAACGGGACTAGATTAGAATTGTAAGCTAACCTAACCCCGATGTTTGTATTTTGTTATACCAATATTATCTTTGTTACTGTTATCTTTATGGTTCCGGTATTTCAAAAGGAACCCATATATGTAGGATCAATTTGTTGTAGGTTGAGACCATTTATCTCGAGATTGCGTGGAGGTCTATGATCTCTTGGAGAACAAAAAAATTAAGCTTAAACTTAGTTTCATATTTTTTACTCCAAAATAAAATTGTGTATAACAAAATCAAAACTTAGCAAATTACAATATAACTGTTCAATTTAATCACAATATCGAAACGTTTTATCGGTTAAGATAGCTTTGTTCTGTATCGCTAGAGTAGCTCAGGGATTGTGAATACAAATTGGTTTAGTTGCAAAACTACTGCATGTTCCGCTGTTCTCTACATTATGGTACTTTTAGTGTAGTTTAAACTATTGATTGCATTCAGAACAAAAGTGGCTCGTTGAATATATTTATATGTTTCTACTGGTATTACTTACTTATTCGTTTCTCTCTTGTTTCTTTCACATATATTTCACTTTCTGAGGAGTGTACTGCGGCACAGCGTCTAACTTACGCAACGGATGTAGGTTCAATTTCCACACAGAGGAGTGAAGTGCGGCGTTGAGTTCCGCCACTCGAGCGGTCTCAAAAAATGAGCGGAACGTGAAGAGGAGAATTTCTTCACACTGGGTCCTACCTACCCTGTTATATGAGTGAACCTATTATAGTTATTACTTAAAACAGAGTAAAACACTGTATATTTATATTTCCTGTATCAGGATATGTAAAAAAATATATTTGATATTGAAAAATATATCATTAATTTGAAAAAAAAACAACGACACATTTCAGTTTGCTTACTCTTGAGTTGTTTATTAGGTACTGACTTAACATATCAGTATCACATATTTTAATAAAACTATCTAAAGTTAAATAATTGAACTAATTTTATTTAAATCAAATATATTTATTAAATAAAATATACTTAGTGTCTTTGGAAAACCGTAATTTCTTATATTATATACATTCTCCCGACAGAGAATCGAACTCATTACCATTATACATATAAAGTCTGAGCTGTGCCACGACATCGTGAATTTGTCCATAATATGTATGTACATATATCGATCACAATAACATTAATAAAAATCCTATACAACATTTATTAACCGGAAAACGTTGATTTTGTACCTGTAACCACATTAGTACAAAACGCTGTTCCCCACAACAATTGGTCGACCGCATCCTATAATTTACTGGTTATTAATGTACATAGTTAATAACTTATGTGAGTTTCAACACTGAAAGTTAATGTTGAACCGTAGTTAAGGAATAATATCTTCTACAGTTAAATAAGATATGTTTTCTTTGAGTTGCTGTTGTAAAAATTACCATAATTTTTACTTTTTTTTTCAAATGTTGTTTGCTTAGAAATAAATCAAAATATCTTTAAAAATGAATCTGTATATAGAATTAGATTATTTTTTTATAATATACACTAACATAAATAAATTAAACCAATATTTATATTCATCACAAAAATAAAGATGAAATAAAATAAAGATGTCTGCCTATAAACTTAACACTTGTGGGTTCGATCCCCTCTCGAAAGAATATATTATGTTCATTTTCTTGATCCGTGAAGGCAAAGCGCAGCGTTAGGTTTTGTCACTCAACACACAGTCTCTCGAATTCAGAACGGTAGGTACATTAAGATGATATAGATAGTGATGATAAAAAATACAAGTATCGTTGTAAGTGGAAATTAAAAACTTTCAGTTTAACGGGTATAATAGTTTATAAAGTTAACTGTTATTAATGCTTAGATTATTGCATCAACCAGTACGTGAATAAAACTAAACAACTAAATAAAAAGAACTAAATTTTGGACAAGTAAGATGTCAATCTTATTTCATTGTTTGAGTTCATCGTGAGGTCGTCGTGGCCTAAGGGCACAAGGGTGTGACTGAAACGCTACGGTTGTGGGTACGATTCCCAATCGAGGGACTAAATTATTATTTCTTAATATTTTCTAATATTTTCTTTTCTTCGCTCTGGCACCAAAGCAAAAGCCCGGTACAGTACAGCGTGAAGCTGCTTTATATACTTGATTTCTTTGAGTTCATCTACACAAAGTTTATGTATATGTTACATATATCAACGTATTTGTATCAACGTTAAATTAAATTGTAATTCTTTGCAATATTCCGTTATATCTTACAATAACCAACATTGACTAAATAGTTTTTGCTTTTAGTTTCAATCGGTATTGTAAATGCTTATAATAATATCTATTAAATTATATGTCAAAGTAAAATTTAACTTCTAATTGTTGTATTGAAATGTAAAAATGTCTGCTAGACCGTCCATTACGCAAAAATTGGTCAAAATAAGGATCAAAAAAGGTAAATCCGCTCTGACGTTTGGATTGACAGGCCCATAGAAGCAGTTTGAAAAATATTTTTGAACTTTGTTCGTATGTAGTAAATTGATATTATTTGAACACACTTTTACAACAGAGCCAATTTTATTAAACCTTAGAAATTTATAGAAAAAACACATAGATATTGTTTCGATTCATTCATTTATTATAAAAATATTTACTTACGTACAAAAGTAACAAAACCCGTAACGAATAACAAGAGAATATATTCTAGCATTAACACGTTAAATAATATTCGAAGTTCTATTTTGTAAAATCTTCGAAAATCTTAGCTGCATAGAAAAGTACTTGAAGATATAAATATATACATATATAAAAGAATATTACTTAAATATGTTAATTATACAGAGAATATTCTTAATATATTACTATTATCACAGATTAGGAGATCAGTGCTTGCCATGGTGGAAGCCCCAGTCTTTGTGGTCATGATGGCCGCCCTTCTTTCCATGGTCGTGGTGGCCGTGGTGATGCTCTTCATGTCCATGGTGACCCTTGTGGCCGTGATGGTCCTCATCGAAGTGATGTTTATCGTGATGACCATGTTTACCATGATGATGATCGTGATGACCGCTTTCGTGATGTCCGCCCTTCTTGTGATCTCCTCCATGTTTCTCATGATGTCCGTGATGATGTCCATGCTTGTGGTGCTTGCCTTCATGATGATGGTCATCGTAGAAGTGATGGTCCTTGTGGAAGTGGTCCTTATGGTACTTCTTGTGGTAACCGTCGGTTTTTTCTCCCTTGTCGTGATGTTTATGGTGTCCGTGTTTGTCACCCTTATGATGATGACCATGTTCATGATGATGACCGTGATGGTCGTGTTCATCCCAGTGCTTCTTGTGGCCGCCGCCATGCTCGTGATGATGGCCTTCATGGTGATGTTTTCCATGGTCACCGTGTTCACCTTTGTGGTGATGATGATGACCCTTGTGCCCCTTATGTTCATGACCGCCGTGTTCATGGTGATGATGAGCATGGTGCTCCTTGCCACCACCTTCCTCATGCTTACTGGACTTCCCACTTGCAGCCGCTACGAGATCTTTCTCATCTTCCCCTAACTCTCTAGCGTACACTGCCACAAGGCATAGCAAACCAAATGCCAGAACCAACTTCATGTTGATTGCTGTTGCTTCTATGCTTTGATAGTGTATCATTGGGTCTTTTATAGTCGATCAGTTTAGATGAAGAAAGCGTTTAGTAATATTCGCGCAACATTCAGGGACAAGTTCTGGGCGCTGGACCGTTACGCGCGTCCATTTTTCAATTGTGTTGTTGTGCTGTAGTTAATTTTGTTAATGTGTCTAATAATTAATTAGTTTATTATAACAATTCTTAGTACAGTGTTAAAGATATGATAATAAACTTTACACTAATAAGCAAAAACATCGTTGCTATAAAACGTTGACGTGATTTATATTTGCTAGAATTTTAATATAAGCTATTAAACGACATGTAAAATATGCAGTGAATTTCAAAAGGCCAGTAAATATACAGGAGACGCTTCCAAGTACTTTTGTGAACAAACATTTGGTGAACTCTACATAATATTTTGTTTAATATTAAGAACATATTACAATTTACATTATATGTATTATATCCAGAACTATGTTGAATTCATATTAATTTTAAAACAAGTAACATGCATTTTTTTTGTTAAAAATTAAACAATGCTTTTATTTAGAAGAGTTTTAAAAAAATTCAAATATCCATTGATACTTTGAACAATGTTAGGCACGTATTCGCACTATTCTATGACGTCAAAGGCTATTTGCACAATACCGTGCGTTCGGGGCAAAAAATATTTTCAGCCTATTTCATTTTTGGCTCTACATAAAAGAACAGTCGCATCGTCCTGTCGAAATTTAATCAAAACAACAAAAGGGGATTTTCGTGACCAACCTGTCTTATTCTACGAGGCTAAAAATAGAGTAAAGGACGTAGCGTGTTCAGCAAGCGAAGTTATTAAAAATGTTTTGCTGAGTTGGTTAATGAATTGAAATTTTCAAGACAATGTGCTCATTTTTCGTTCGGCTGTGTTTAGCACCGCGCTTTATGTACCAGAGAAAGTAATTCGTTCTCCAAGTGGGAGTCGAACCCACAACCGTTGCGTTTACAGTAAGAAAATATAATAGATGTTTCATTTAAATTAGTTGAGGCCGTCGTGGCCCAGGGGCACAGGGGTGTGATTGAAACACGACGATTGTGGGTTTGATTCTTCCCCACTTGAGAGAATGAATTATTTCTTCTTAATATTTTCATTTCTTCGCTCTGGCACCAAGGCAACAGCCCGGCGTTGAGTTCCGCCACTCAACATGCAATGCCTCGAAAAATTCGGTGGAAAGTAGCGAACCGAGTGTTTTATCACTGTGTTTCCTCTGTCTACCCTGGTATATGTGAAATACAGCTTGAAGCTGATAAAAGTAGTTTATAAATGTATAGTTCTACATAATTTAATCAAATAGTTAAAACAGACTGGTGTGTTTTAACGGTAAGGCCCATATTTCTATACATATATGTACATATTTATATAAATTGTCCTTAACTTTAAGATCAATGTTGAGAGCGATCTTGAGATGCCGTTTTCATTCATAGAATATTAGGTCGCTCTCAAGATCTATCTCAGACTTAAGAGTGGTATATACATACGAATATATTAATATATAATACTAATTTATTAAATTCATCGAGGCGACATATGACAGTGTTTAAAAGTACAGTGAATACACGATGGAAATCATGGTAATTTTATGATAAAAATTAACTAAAAAGCTCGATTGTAGGTACATTATCCATATGTAATGAACAGAGTTACTATTTTATTATAATATACTGACAGTATTTAAATTATTTAGTGTGAAATAGATTTCAATTCTTACATAAATATTTTTCTAAATATGGCTTAATATATATTTTTTATGAATAGCCTGGCCATAGCTAATCATTTGAATCTTCATAGATACATTATTATTACAATATAGCTCGTGACCATAGGACAGTTCCACTCAACATTCAATGTCTCATTCAAAATAGTGTCTTAAAAATAAATTCCTAAGCCTGCAAAGTGTGGGATAGGGAAAGTAAAAATCTATTTATAATTACTAGTAAGGACTCGTGACGTAGTGGCACAAGCGTGTGACTCTCAACGCAACGATTGTGGGTTTGATTCCCACTCGGAGAAATGAATTATGATATATGAATGTTTTCATTTCTTGGCTTTGGTGAGAAGGCAAGAGCACAGTGTTAAACTCCGCCACTAAACACGCAATGCTTCGAAAAAAATCGGCGTAAATGGAACGGAATGTCTTACTGATTGCTATAAGATACAGCATACAATATCACGTTAATTATAATGGCATTAGTTGGGATTTATACTTTCTTACAATAATATGTTTGTGTTTTAGCGTAGTTAATTTCTTTGAACGGAATTAGAACAAAACATATTTGAATTTCAAATAGTCAGAGAAAGAATAAATAAAGGTAAATTAAATTATAGTACTGTAATATTTAAATATGTGGAAGTTGAATTTATTAATATTATTATAGTATAAGTCGTAGTGAATTATATGAGGCCGTGGTGACCCGGTGTCACAAGTGTGTGACTGTAATCGCGACAGCCGTGGGCTCGATTTCCACACTGAAAAATGAAATATTTAATATTTTCATTTTGTCGCTCTGGTAATGAGGCAAAGTATGGTGTTGAGCTCTGTCACTTAACACGTAATGTATACCATATTCGTATCTTCTAAGAATAACGTATAGTAAACATATTTCTGTCTAAAAATAGTAATTTGAATGTATTTTCTTATTGTGTGGGATGTTTGTCCATAATAATCCTTATCTTTTTAAATACTTTATTAATTTTCTATGTTTAACGAAGATAAAATTTAATTTTCACACTATTTTAACTCTGTTTCATTTATCTTTTAATATAAATAAGTTAGAATATTAGTTACTTAGGAAATTTTATGTAGATCGAAACTGTGTGAAAAATGCTGACCCATTCACTAAAGCGAACAACTCCCAATATGTAGGTAGGGCTACAATCGCAGACACTCACGCTATACATCGTCCCCGGCGGTGCCGCAAATCCAAAAACTCTAAAATCGTATTAAGAGCCCTACTCTGTCCCTAATAGGCCTAGCTCGGACCAAGCGACCTCCACTACAAACGGTGTACGCAAGCTGCGGTCCGAGTCTCAATATCGTGTTCTTATTGTTTGCACCTTCCTCGGTAACCAAACCAAGGTCAGAATTCATGACAAAGCCCGGTGACGCTGTAGAAGCTAGTAGGGTCAACAGCATACTGCTCAATCGAATAAAAAATGAAAAAAAAAACAACACAAGCGTTAGTTGAGCTCGCTCACCGAGGGTTCTGTACAAAAATTGGAGGCATTGGAGCTTCTTCTGAAATTCAGATCTAGCATACTCTCAGCCCGTTCAAGTAATATCTCACTTGAACTAGCGTTTTTAATACTAAATTTTGCCCCCTTTCAAAGCTTTAACCACAAATGTGCAGTTTTCAGATTTTTTTCCTGAACTGTAGATGCTAGATGCCAAATGTCATAATTCTAGGTCAACTGTATTAATTTTGATTTTGACTCTATAGCAAAGAAGATTTAGAAGCAATTTCGCGTATTTTTGAGCTCTCCAAATAAATATAATGTATTATTTTAGCGTAACATAGACGGTTTCATTTTTCGTGTATTTTTTAGATAAGAGAATAGGCGGCAGTCGGTTATTATTTTTTTACTTAAACGTTGTTTACTAAATTAATACTTAACTGTTGTTTGTGTCATTTGTTTAAGTAGCATAAACATAAGAGTGAATTTATAGCATATTTTAAGATATAATTTCTATCAACCTACTGAAGTATTTTAATTTATGTTTCAAGTTTACTCGGTAATGATGAGTAGTGTTGTTGCTGTGTGTTTAAATGGAAATTATTTGGCTTGACTAAACTAATCTTCTTATTTTGACGTTTGTTTGTACATCTTGCAAATATTTCTCTCTACATTAACGTCAGAGGCCAGTCGTGGAGCAGGGGCACAAGTGTGGCCGTAAACGCAACTGGTTGTGGGTTCGATCCCCATTTTATGAAATATTTATTTTAATTTATATTTCCATATCTTCTCTCTGGTGTCGAGGCAAAGTGCGGGGTTGAGAATGGAAGTCACTATCTACTGCGTTTACAGTTAAAAACTTGTCCACGACTGGCCTCATTTGATTAACAGATTCATAGTTATCACTATAAGAAATAAATAACAATGTATAAAAAAATAACAGTACCACTCGCTTTAGCGGTCATCGTTTAACAAGTACCGTTTACACCCATACTTTCACCTTTCGTGCACTTTTCAATTTAATGTTGTGTCAATTGTGTGCTTATGGCAGAGGCAAAAATATTTTTAAATGTTTATAGTAAAGCAAAAAGATGTTTTACTTAATTACATTTACATATACATCTAACTTTAAATACTGGAAAGAAGGAGACGCTCTTAATTAATCTTGCAATATTTAGGACAGTTCCTTTCTCCACTTTCGGCTGAATTCTCGCGGTACAGCGTGTTGAGTGACAGAACTCAATAAGTTGCTTTGCCTCGTTACCAGAGAGAGAAAATTAAAAGATTAAATATTTTATTGCCCCGAGACGGAATATATGTATGTATATATGTACGTATGTATTCATTTAAAATATATTCAAAGTTAAATTTAAACGATATATGATGACTTCTACAATTATAAAAAAAGATCACAAAATAAAAAAAAATATAAAATTAAAATATTATTATAAATAATATTATAAAAATTATTGAGTGTTATTTGGTAAAACATTATTTATTTAACAAAATACCAATAATCGTACAGAAAACATTGTATTTCAATGAAAAGTTAAGAGTATAGTATATTAAATATAAAAATTTGCAAGTATTTCTGGAAAAATCGACGGATATATTGTTGGAAAAACAAGAAAAAATAATGAGATCATTATTAACAAAAATGCTTCCACAAAACCTACTGCTATCTACTCTTATACCCATTTAAAATCGGCTATTATTTGTTAAAATAATATTATTGTAAAACTTAAATAAAATTATCACAAAGTAAGTACCATATTAAAAAAGGTTTTTTCCCACTGACATCTGTTACTTGCATGTAATTTCTCTTCAACTTGTATTCGGTATTGACGTAAAAGTTAACAGTACTTTTGAAAAGTTTATTAAGAATGTGTTACTGTAGTTAAGTACACCTGGTGATCTTATTTAATAAAAAAAAAATTAATTTAATTTATAATTTTATGCGATTTACTGAAAATATAACTTAATTGCTTCTTTAGTCATAACCTATCTTCCATTTTGAATTATTTTCATAAAAATAAATAAAAGAGAACAGTAATGTTTTTTATATAATAAATGTATAATTTTATAATCGTAAATCATCTGGGCTGTCGCGTCGTAGAGCAGCGGTACTATTTGCAACTGTAAACAATACTGTAGTAGGTTCGATTTCTACTTGAGGAATTTTAATTTCCGCTGCGTTGATTTCCCTCACTCAACACACAATGTCTCGTAGATTGGGCAAAAGGCGGGGTTTATCTTACTCTTAACACTTCCTAGTAGACTGCAGACATATCAACATAATTATGTATATCTTCATTCTATATCTATATCATTCTATATCTATATAGAACCTTTATATTAATCCTTATCCAAATAAATACTTGGTGTTCTAGATGGTTTTAATACATGCAGTTTCATGCTTGGATGATTAAAATACGACTATTTATTCAAAAGATTTTACAAATTTAGAAATGCCAAACTGAACAAAATATATCTTTCTCGAGTACAATCTCCAGAAAATCAATAAATTTTGTAGTCACCTATAAATACCACTGCCACTATCATAGAGTAAATGAAGGTTTAAGGTAGATTTAGAAAATAAAAAATAAAACCTGATGCTTCAGCTGCATTGATGGGACGGCGAAACGTCAGCACAGCTGCAATAGCGCAAAGCGTGGGTATTACAGAAGAAGAATGTAATAGAAATGAATACTATGAACATGGGAACTCTTCGTTACATATACGTTGTTAGATTAGTTGACCGAAACCACAGTGAAGAGATGCATAAAATGCCCGAAGATAATAAATAGCAAAGACGTCACGGTGAAGAAGAACGCGTTCATGTGGTTTTCAAGTGAATGAGTGACAAAATAATGGCAAAAAAATGAACTGTAAGTCAGTGATATCGTTTAACATACTTTCAAAATGACCTAGCCTATTTATTATTAACTAGCGACCCGCTCGCAGCTTCGCCCGCTTTAATTACTGAATTATTTGTATTATAGTGTACCTATGTTTGCAAAGCACTTAAGATTACTAATATGAACATTATTTAAACTTTAATGCAA
>DWAN01002698.1:0-14644 GCA_018230445.1 Heliconius hewitsoni | reverse complement strand
ATATAGCGGGGTAAGCAGAGGGTACCTAATGTTAAAACAACCAGGGTCGCCACGTTCCTATCCAATTTAAAACATTGCGTGTTGACTGGTGGCACTAAACGACGCGCTTTATCTCTTTAAATCAAGTACAGCATAATTTGTTTAACATAGTACATAATATCTATAAATAATAAAAAAAGGTGGAGAAGGCAGTTCTCTAACAACTCAGGAAATATAATATTTACAACTAAAATAATCTATAAACTAGTGAAAATTAGAACGACTAAATAATGATTTATCTCTCAGTTCCCTTTATTTAGTCAAGAAAACTAGCAAAAGACGTATTTTCTTATAAAATAATTCTCCACGACGTTAAATCATAGCACAAAAGATTTGTAAAAACAAAACAGACATTAAAAAATTACCTGTAAAAGTCAAAGAACACCGGCAATGAAAAATCGACCAACAAAACGCAAAGCTACTCTTAAAGCGACAAAGACGAACAGTATAATATTTTATCATTATACAATGAACGCTTATAATATTCAGGTACAAACATCAATTTACTATGCAGCTACTGTTAATTTCTCAAAGTTGCTCAAGTTGCTCGAAAGTTCCTATAATCGGATTTTTATGACAAAACTTAACACCTAAAGAGTGCAAACTTCATGAATAAATAAACAGGCCATAAATCAAATGAAGCTGGGATGGTCTTGCATATTTTTAGGACAGGTCTTGTATATTTTGATTAATAATTTGGATGGTATTTTTTTTTTTCATTTTTGATATACGAGTATTTCGTGTAGCAGGATAGACAGAGAGAACCTAGTGTTAAGACACTATGTTCCCCATTAAGACATTTCTGCTCCCCATTTTCCGCCAAAATCCTAGAAGAATTGCGTCTTTTGTTATGGAAATCGACGTCCCGCTTTGTCTCGTTACCAGAGCAAGAAAATGAAAATATTATTAGTCTTAAGATCCTGTTTTCCGCTTCCTGAATTCGAACCTGACACCACGCTGTATGTGTTTTTTTTTGCTTCACGCTGAGTCCCGCTCATATTCGGGTAGGCAGGGGGATTGTAGGGACCTAGTGTTAAGACACTATGTTCCCATTAGGACACTTCCGCAGCATTGCGTCTTTAGTGATGGATATCAACGACCTGCTTTGGCTTTTGGCTTGTAGAATACATTAAACACCTATGTTTTCATATATGTATATGCTGAATTATTCCTTATATATAAATATAAAAACATTGCAACCAGGTTTTACTTTATGTATCTATTATTTATTTTATATTATTATTATATTATTTAATTTTATATATTTATTATTTTAAGATATTATTTATTTTAATTCTTTAAAAACATTTATTTATTTTTATTTCGAAGCCAGTCGTGGCTCAGGGGCATAAAGTAGGACTGTAAACGCAACTGGATGTAGGTTTGATCTCCACTTGAGAAAATGAAATATTCATTTAAATTTATATGTCCATTTCTTCGCTCTTGTCTCCAGGCAAAGTGCTTTTTTTTTCCTTTATTTATTGATCAATTATTTATTGATATTATGTATTCACATCAAATAAATAAACGAAATTGTCTATGATATTATGATTTAATAAAAAAACATTTCAGGTTCACACTGTACCACGCATGCAGCAGTACGGGCTGTACTGCTGCATGCGTGGTACAGTATCCTAGACAGCCCTGTCTACCCGAGACAGCCCTGTCTATCCTAGACAGCCCTGTCTACCCTAGACAGCCCTGTCTACCCTAGACAGCCCTGTCTACCCGAGACAGCCCTGTCTATCCTAGACAACCCTGTCTGCTCTGGACAACCCTGTCTACCCTAGACAGAGACAACATAATGATAAGACACTTCGTTCCCCACTTTTCGCAGAATTTTTTTTGGCATTGCGAGTTCAATAGCGGTACTCACCGGGCTTCTGATGCCAAAGCGAAGAAATTAAAATATTAATAAATAATAATGCAATGCCTCGAGTGAGTATCGAACCTACAACCGTTACGTTACAGTCACACCGCGGTGCCCTTTCGCCTTGACGGCCTCAATGATTTATTAGTCCACGCTAAAATGTCCATGGTTAAAATAAAAGACTTTTTTTAATAAAGATCTATTATTTGTACAACAAAAAACGTCCACAACGATAATTCTTAACGTATAATGTTTTAGTTTTTCCATACAATTTTTGGTACAAAAGAAATATATCACTTTTTCAACGTAACGTGCCTTTGTTAGAAAATGTCGTCAAATAGCCCCAAATTAATCTTACACTAAATTTCACAGTAATGTTAAATGATACAAATGTTATATTAACGCCATTACATAGATATAGCTAGATGTCCCTTTTTCTGGTATTATAGAAAATGTACTATAATATTAGAAAACGGGACATCTACCTAAAAATGTCTACTTAATAGAAATTATTGGAATATAAAAATCTACAATAGGTAATAAAAATAAATAAAGACAAAATACATTGGTATATTCACATATTTTTAAGCGCTATGCTTTTGCTTTTAGGAGCCAGTCGTGGCGAAGGGGCACAAGTGTGACTGTAAACGCAACGGCTGTGTGGTCAATCTCCACTCGACGAAATGAAATATTTATTTAAATTTATATTTTCATTTTCGCTCTGGTGCCGAGGTCAAGCGCGGCGTTGAGTTCCGCCACTCAACACGCAATACCTCCAGCATTAGCCGGAAATTTTGGAACGTATATTAACACTAGATATCCTCTGCCTACCGTGTTGTGTTCAGAATACAAGGTGTAATTAAAAAATCATAGTAAGTTAAATAAAAGTAAAGTCTCCTAAAAATTAAGTCTTATATACTTACGAGGTCGACATTTGTAAGCCACTTCTACGAACTTCCTTGATCGGGGGCAAGGATCATTCTGCCCCGGCTTCAACTTAGTACTAAACTTGCACTGGGGCTTCTTCTGACACGCTTCCACCACAGTTTGTAATAGAGAATACTGCATAGAAAAAAATCATGTAAAAAATTGCGTTTCAACCGAAAACTGGATTCGTGCTAAAATTTTACTTTACAATTTTTACACTCGTTATATTTTTTGATCCGTTTCGTGAAGATAGATTTTTTTAAATATAATTTTTAGCTTACGAATTCTTAATTAAAAAAGTGAATTTGTGAATTAATTTTGTTCTTCATGTAAAATTTAAAAGGACGGAAATGAAAATAGATCCATGCAGAAAATAATTATGTAGGTAAATATTATAGGTAAAATTTTAATATTATAGGTAAAAAAAGGTTATTTATTTTAAGAAATATTATAAGCACCTAACTACACGTTCGATTTTTTTCAAGGAACCTATGAGACGTTGAGATACTTCCGTCCTTCTACCTCGCTCTGAATTCTCATTGTAAGTGTTTTAAGGAACTCAACGCTGCGCTTTGCCTCGTTACCAGAGCGAAGAAATGAAAATATTAAATATATAATTTCCTTGAGCGGGAATCGAAACCACAATCTGTCACGTTGACACACGCTAGTGCACCTGTGTCACCTGTGAATATATTCGACGTAACCCATTGTACCTGAGGCCAGTTACCTGGTACACTCACAATATGGCATGTATCATTAACAACTCTTAGTTTGGCGCGACAACATTTGGCGAAGCAAGTGAAGCAGCAAAAATCATATTATTATTAAAAAAAATGCTGACAAGTGCCTTCCCAATTGCGCCAAAATGAAATGCTTTTAAAAGTATATGATATATTAAAAACGATACCTACGCTTAACTGACTCGACCGGATTCTTTTATTTATTCAACAGAAAAATATTGACCACCGTAGCGCAATAGAACAGTCTAAAAGTAAACTCTTTTTACAGGGAATGATATACTGTTATCATTTTTAAAACTGGAGTGTCAAATTTAACAAGTTATAATTTGAATTCGAGCGAAAAGTGCAGATCGTAGTGTCTTGGCACTAACCTCTCCTGTTTAAAGAAAGTTAAAAAAAAATACCTGCATAGGGTTGGGCCACAAGCATTCTTCGGATTCTATACTCAAATGTGGATCAGCAACACAAGAGTGGCCACCAGGTACAGCCTTCCCATACTGCGCGAACTGAACGCTTATTATTGTAGTTGATGGACATGATAAGGACACCATTTGATCATCGCAGGCTGCACGCTTCGTTGTTCTCAACGTCCCAGCAAGGAGAGCTAGAGAAATAAAATATAAATTATTAAATTTATAATAAAAATATGTAATAAGTAAATAAAATTGTTCTAATTTTTTTATTTTTTTTTATTTTAGGGTTAGTAACGTAATTTATATTTAATTATTAATATTAATTTTTCTATATATTTTTTATTGTATTATATTCAGCAAGAACTCCTCAACAGGTAAAGGCCTCCTCCAAAGCCAATCTTCACATAATGTAATGTAGTAATGTAAAGTTTATTCGGTTTGTTAAAAATCAGTTTCACGATGTGTGTCTTAACTCTAGTTTTTCTCATCCTACTCAACTGTGTACAAGATACAGTGTGACGCTAAAAAAATAAAATATGTATCTGTACTAATATCCATTCAATTTATCACTATTCTAGTATGTAACATATCAAGATAACGATCCCAATCACCAATAAAAACCGATCATATGTTTACAGCTCAGACGCCAAGTACATTAAGAAGACAAAAGAACATCACACCCTATATAACAAATAACGTCATAAGAGAAATCGTGCGAAACAATAGTAGAGATAATGGAAATAAAAGGTGATGCGAAATCTCCCCCAAGTAAAAGCCTTTACAAGAATGGAATGTAACATAATTATGGTGAAGCGTGGAGCGGAGAAACTTGTATGTGAATTTTAATGTATGTAATAAATGTTAAGAGGTTGTCGTGGCACAAGATTCGGCTGAAAACGTTCTAGGTTCGATTCCCACTTAGATAGCAAGATTCGCTCTGGTGACGAATGTCGCGTATCTTACGCGACATTGAGCACCGCCAGTTAGCATGAAATGTTTCTAAAATCTTAACTTAACATTAGATTAATTTTTAGAATGCCGTACCTTGAAAAAAACGAAATTGTTATAGGACTTTATTGTGCTACTGTCCGTCCGTCAACCAAGACCATTTATTTCGATATCACATGGAGATTTCAAGCAAAACTTATTACCAAATATTTAGGTCTATGGTTCTTTAAAGCACGGGAAAATCAAGTTCTGTCAACGCAATCAAAAGACACGAGCATTTATGCACCGATTTTGCTGCATTTGTATGAAATTCGCTGTGGAATACAAACCTACAGAGTACTTCCCTTGGACCTACAGTTAAGATAAAAATAAAAGAAAAAATCCGAAAACTAAAAAGTTTATAGTAAAATATCATTACAAGCTTATATTTGTTTGTTTAGCACAAAATAAGTGCATATGCAAATACTATATAAGTTAAACTTATTTAAGTTGTTCTTTCCGTTTACAAAAGCCTCAGAAGGCGAGTCCGACGCTACTTTTTTCGAAGAAGAAGAACATTATATAGTGAATGTACGTGCGTAGAAGAAATACAAGAACTTCTAGGTACGTGTTGTTGCCTTCCATATTGAAGTCAGAGCACATCACCCGAGTATTATTAAGGCATTAAGCGAAATGTTGAAATAGCTTTATAGTATGTTATGATTGCTGTCCGGAGTTGGATAGTCAGTGCTAGAGATATAAATATTAGTGGCACTGACTACTTAAATTAATAATTTTAAATCAAAGAGTAGGCTAAGCCATGTTGGATTAACTAAAATTTACAATCCTTGCTAATTGCTGCCTTGCCTTGCCTGCTTGCGGTGGAAATCGGTTTTTTTGCTAAAGATATTACAATTTTTAGGAAAAAAAAACCGACTTCCACCGAATTTCTTAATCAGAACTAACCAAACTATCCTTGAAGTGTATCCTTTCCAATGAAAAAATAATCATCGGAATCGATTGGCGTGATATTGAGTTAATCGTCCATTTGTCGCGCTTATACTTAATGCAAGTTTAAGACTTATGTGATTTTGTCATGGATACCATTGTAAGAAATGGACGTAATGAGACCACACGGGAAGCATGAGCTTTCAAATTAAAAAGGTGTCATCAATATCGGTTCATCCAGTCATAAGTTCTGAGAAAAAAAAACTGAGAAGAGTCTTTAGGCAAGATTAAGTGAAAATGACGATGAATATTTTTTAATATTAATTTGAGGAGAAAATTGAAATCATTAATGAAATTAAGAGCATTAAACATATTGTTATATATGTCTGTACTCTAAGTATATTCTATACAACAAACATAAAAATATAACATGTATCCCGCATATGACCGGGAAGGCAAAGGGAACCTTGGCAACACTTTGTTCTTCTCAATCCATCTAATTATGGCATAGCGCGTCTTGAAAACTCGACGTCGTTCTATGTCTTGTTACCCGAACGGAGAAATAAACGTAACCGATTCGTACAAGTGGAAACAAAATCCACAACCACCGTGTTTTATTGTCAGATCCTGCGCCACGATGACCCCACTTTGAATATAATCAAATTTATTAATTTGAGATGCCAGTTGTGGCGCAGTGGCACAAAGTGTGACTGTAAAATCGACTATTTGTGGGTTCGATCCCTACTCGAGGAAATAAAATATTTATTTACATTTATATTTTCATTTCTTCGCTCTGGTGTCGAGGCTAAGCGCGGCGTTGAGTTCCGCCACTCTACACGCAACGCCTCCATAAGTCGGCGGAAAGTGGAGAACGGAGTGTCTTCTGCCTACCCTGCTGTGTGCGGAATACAACGTACGTAGTGTACAGCAGTGTGTATTAGACACGTGCTAACATTATTACGAGTGCGGCATCATTTATAAAATATTAAATTGTGAAAAAAGCCCAGTCGTGGCGCAAGGTCAGCTGTGTGACTGTAATCGTGACAGGCTATGGATTCGATTGCGACGCGAGGAAATCTAATATTTCATATTTTCATTTCTTCGCTTTAGTGTCGAGGCAAAACGCGGCGTTGATTTCTCAACATAAAACACGTCCTGAATTCGGCGGAGTGTCTTAAAACTAGGTTCCCTCTTCGTACTCTGCTATACTTGTATGCGACATACAGCGTGAAACAAAAAAAAATATGAAAAACTGGTAAAAAATGTGAAAGTATAGCTTAGTATCGCGGTCAAATAACTGAATTAAATGCATTTTAATAAAATATTTTCAAAAGAATGAATGATTCATAACGAACGAATAACGAATTTATAAATTGTTATTGGTGTTTTCGTTTTTATTATACTTTTAACTTTTGTACGTTTTGATACTTTATCCCGCATAGTGATGTAGATTGAAAGAACAAGTTACGTACACGTCAAGAGATATTTTTAGCTTCACGCTATAGCCCGCACATAACATGGTAGGCATAGGGAACCTAAAAACCTAATGTTAAGACAATCCGTTCCCATTGAGACATTTCATTTCCCACTTTCCACCGAATTCTTGATGCATTGCGTGTTGAGGGGCGGAACTTAACGGCGCGCTTTGCGTCACTACCAGAGCAATGAAACGACAATATTAAATATTATTTTCCCCTAGTGGGAATGGAAGCCACAACCGTCACGTTTACAGTCGCACGCTGGCGCCTCTACGCCACTGCCACTGCACCATGACGTCCCCACTTTTATATTTTTAATATAACTAATATTTTAATTTAAAATTATGTATTATACTAACATTCATTATACATTTTACAATTTAATAGAAAAACGCCTCACTTGTTTCATATTTCAACACGCAAGGGTGTGCTATTAAAATAGGTCACCTATACTGTTTTAGTAATTAATACGGCGGCCTCTCATAATCAATATCTAGGTATATTTAGTGTTTAATCTTTTTCATTTTAATATAAGCTTCTTTGTTCTTTTTTTGCTGATTATTCAAGGCAACTAGTGAATCGAATTTAATAAGATTATAAAAAAAAAATATGTGGGGCGTGCATGCGAACAAAGGCATATTTTTAATTCTAATATCATTTACTTTTTTGCTCGATTTGCAACAAATAATACCCAATGTACCTTTGACGTATACGTACGTTTTATATGTTCTAAAGGAACCCATGGGGGTGTATCTTTAAAGTAAACTGGAAAAGCATAATTTTTTTTTTAACTTACCGCTGTCTTCTGCACATAGCAAGGTAGGCAGACAGAACCTAGTGATAAGACATTACGTTCCCTATTTTCCGTCGAACTCTGAAGGCGTGTTGACAACAGAGTAAAGGAATGAAAATATTAAATATTTAATTTCCTCGAGTCGGAAACGAATTCACAACCTGTCTGTGTTTAGAATCGCACGCTTATGCTCCTGCGCCACGACTGGCCTAAAAGTGATCTTATATAAATTACGATATAATAAAACTTACAACATACAAAATAAAGACATCTCAGAAACACAGTCACAGCTGTACCTCATATGTAGGTAACTTTAACTTTATTACGTTGACAAACCTACATTGGCTGTTAACACTCAGAACATTTCCAACACCAAGACAAGATTAGGAAAGGAGGAAAAAAGCGAGATAGTTGATAAGTAGTTTCCAAGTTAGCCTAATGGAAATAGATTCCATTTAAAACTTGAGCGGCGTTTCCTCGTCACGTAAATTTTATTTTCAGGTTCACGATGTATCCCGCTTGTCGAAGGGTAAGCAGAGGGCGTGTGGGAACCTACTTTCAAGACACTTCCGCTCTCCACTTTCCACTGAATTCAGGAGATATTGCGTCTTAAGTAGCGAGGAAATCAGCTTCACAATATATCCCGCACACAGCAGGATAGACAGAGGGAACCTAGTGTTAAGACACTCCGTTCCCCACTTTCCGCCGAGTTCTGCAGGCATTGCGTGTTAAGTGGCGGAATTCAACGCCGTGCTTTGCTTTGACACCAGAGCGAAGAAATCAAATTATAAATATAAAGAAATAATTCATTTCATGGAGTGGAGATCGAACCCGCAACCAGTCGTTTTTACAGTCACACTTTGTTGCCCCTACGTCACGACTGAAAACGAAAATGTTAAATATTTAATTTTTTCGAATAGGAATCGAATCCACAACCTATCGTGTTTACGATCGCACGTTTGTGCGATCTCTACCTATATATTTGTACTAAATTTTTGAGTTTTGTGTTTGTTTTCAACTTCCTCGTGCATGTCGCATGTAACATAATAAACAAACAATACTAATCACATAAACATTTTTTTTTATTTTGTTCCTTTGTTTCTATTGTAAAGTCCTTGGAAAGAACCCTATAGGTTTTTATTACGCGGCAAATGTCCGACAAAATTCAGCAAAAATGATGCGTAAAATCTCGTATCTCATGATGCCGTTCGATTAAAACGAGCTTTTTTATTTGTAATACGGAACTATAAAAATAACAATAAATTACTACTCCGACAGCGATTCAAATCCACAACCGCCATCTACAGTCGGACGCTGCGCTCTTGGCCTCATTGCTGTTTTTCAATATCTATTAGATATTTTAAATAATCGTTATTATTTTTTTTTTATTTAAAAAATATAAAATAAAATGACATGAAAACTTTTTTAAAACTCCATAATCCTTATTTTTAACAACTCCTAATCTCTAACTTACTCAACTTATAATTTTAAAATGAATCTAATAGATTTTCTTAATGTGAAAAATTGAATTTCCAAACTTTATACTTAAATCTAATATTCACAGTTAGTACAGTCCGTTGACAACTTTCTCTTTTAAGGTAATTTCGTTTAAACAGAAGCTAAAAAAAAAGTGTCTATCTAAATCATTTTACATTATTAAATTCGGTCTTAACGCTAGGTTCCTTATCTACCTTACCTTCTCTCTGCTCTCTGCCCATCCTGCTATATACGAGATACAGCGTGTGTATCATGATCTCAGAAGCTCTTGTTTTTTGCAAAATTTTTCATTGTCAATTCGTTCGTTGCGCAATGTTATATACTCGTACATATAAGGGATGGCAGAAGGAACCTAATTTTACGACACTCGTTTCCCCATTCTCCGCTAAATATTAAAGACATTGCGTGATGAATGGCGAAACACAACGCGGAGCTTTACCTCGACACCAGAGCAAAGAAATAAAAACATTAAATATTTCAGTTCCTCGAGTGAGGATTGAACCCGCAACCACTCGCGTTTACAGTCACACACTTGTGCCAATGCGCCAAGACTTGACCTCATGAATATGACATTCGAAAACTACTTTACAACTACACTTTGAAATACCAACGAAAAATCTAAAAAAAACCATTCTCAATTAATAAACGCTAACGATATATTAGTTAACAAAATGTCTCCTTCAAATCAACATCAATTATCTACTAAAAGAGCAATATAGCGAAATTTAAGTGACAGAATTTATTAAATATAGTAATTAAAATTTTAATTGAAATATTTCTTTACTCCAGTCTTAAATCAAAGGCTTATGTTAAGAAAATATTTTCATTTAAGCCTGAATAAACGAATGCCGGACTTCTTGGCGTGGCTGCTTACAAAATTTTAATCTTCTAAACTTTAACACTATATTTCCTACAAGTTGTTTGCAGCTGCTATTTTTGTTTTCATAATAAACCTAATGTCAAGACACTCCGTTCCCATTAAGATGCTTTCGTTCAAATTAAATACTTATTTTCAATTGACCACAGTTTCTAACCTCCAAATAATATCTAGAATTTAATAAAATATAACTACAGACTTATAACTGTTCGTACACTGAAAAATCCAATATTCGGCAGAATTTATAGTCTTTCAGTAGAATTTTCTGTGTAAAGTGTGATCTATAATTTATTCCATATTTTACGTAGGCACTTTATAAAGTAACGAATACTCCGTCAGCAACGTGTTACGATAACAGTAAAAGGGAGTTGTTTCTTTTTATTTTTCCTGTATTAGCATAATCAGTTCGAAGTTTGGCTAGCTTTAATTATGTTCAAAAATGTTACTTTTACAAATCAAAATATATGATTGATTATCTTTATTTTAATAAGTTTTGATTTATTTCAAACAAGGGAGTTGTTCTCAATACTCCAGCGTATAATTGTAATGGGTCTGGGTTCAATCTCCACTGGAGGACTGAATAGGTAGACTGTTTTAACATTAACGATTTGTTTTATCAAAATTGGTTGATTAATTTACATGAACTCATCACATCAGTTTACCTGTAAGTATATTCATATGATAAATTCGCAAGTAACTCTGTCTACCTGTCTGTCTGTGATGCAAACATGGCAAAACCGCTGATCTGATTGTGATAAAATTTCATACAGAGATACTTGAGGGTCTTGGGACGAACATAGGGGCTTTATTATTTTTAATATTAAAAATGTCCTATAGTTACTTTTTGGCCAGTCATGGCGCAGGGGCACATTTTATTTAGGTTTATATTTTTTTACTAATTCTTTCGAAAACAGAAAATAATGTCATATATATATTAAATAATTTGTCGTATAGTTCAAGCGGGCGAAGCCGCGCGGATTTGCTAGTTTGTATATAAAATCAGATTTCCACGTGTCAAGTGTCAGATGACACTGTATACAATATCCGTTATGAAAAATACAACCAAAGCCTTCTAGTATTTTAGTCATCCATTTTTTTTTTAATCTTCATAAACATGTCTTTATGAAATGAAAACTGATTTATTGGTTAATCTTAAATAAAAAAAAATATGTGCCATTTTAAGTTTTTTTGCAAGATGGACATACAAAATTCAGAGCTAAAATTTGTATGAAAATTGTTTCTATTCTTAATATTTATCAAAATTTGCATTATATACATAATTTATCATTTAATATTTTTTAGCTTTACGCTGTATCCCGCAAACAGCAGAGGCAGAGGGAACCTAGTATTAAGACATTCCGTTCCCCATTTTTCGCAAATTTCTGAAGACATTGATTGCGTCTTGAGTGAGGAGACTCAACGTCGCACGTTGCCTCAACACCAGAACGAAGAAAATGCAAATATAAAAAAATTAATTTCTTTGAATGGGAATCGAATCCAAAACCTTTGGCGTTAATAGTCACAATTTATGACCCTGCATCACGACTGGCCTTAATATAACTTTCCATTTAATATAACTTACATATGTGTAATATAAGTATATTTCAACCAAAACGCGTCGGAAACTCAGAACTACGTCGTGAGCACTCTTCAGGGGGCACTCAACTCATGTGCTTTTCAATAGTTGAGCCCACTCTTAATGTTGACTCAAGTTAGTGGTAAAGGTGGGTATAAATTATAAACTACGTACGGTTTCTAGAAGCAAATTTTATAAAAAAATTTTTGTATAGTAAAATAATAAAAAAAATGCTTTACGTAGTATCTTGCATGTAGCACGTGGGGCAAAAAGAACTAAGTACTAAGACACTCCGTTCCCCACATTATAATAACTTCATCAATACATCGAAATTAAAAATACCAATTCTGCTTAATTTGTCCAGTTTCCACCTTACAGGTAATTTAACTGAAATCTTTAGATATTTGTGGTTTTTCACGCCTATGTGTGGGGGAACATAGGATAGATAGAGGGAACCTGGGAACCTAGTGTTAAAACACTCCGTTCCTATTACGAGTTGTGTGGCGAAACTCAACGACCGCGATTTTCTTTATAACCAGAGCAAGGAAATGAAAATATAAAAAATATTAAATCCCGTCGCGTTGACATTCGCACATTTATATCCTTTACACTATAGTATCTACCAGTATCTACGTAAACAGACATATTGCGGTCTAACAATCAAATATTTGCTATAAAATGATTAAAATGTATCTATGCATACGAGACTCAAGGGTTGGTTAGGGCTAAACTACCCTTGCCACTTACAACCTGCCTCAATGGGATTCGAGTAGTATACTGGTTTTCAATAGCAGTCCCCTTCGTGCGTTTGAGATAATTAATTATTTTGGAGTAATGTTCATTGAGTATTATATAATTTCGCTTTTGTAAATGAAATTAAAGCTCTTTAATAGGAATATATACAGGGTGTAATGCGATCAACAGATCAACAATAGTCTATGAAAAGGTGGCAATAAACGCCTAAAGGTAAATCTAGCAATGATGGGCGGAATTTTACAAGGATATAAAGAATTTCATATGTCTCAAGTTTTTTTAAAACGGTAAGTCTTGACGTAGCTGATGACGTCTGCCGACTTCATGAAGTCTAATGTTTACCACATTAGCAGCGGCAGCGGGAGGAGATGGATCTACTGGAGATAATTAAATATGGTGGGCGATATTCTGGTTTCTCACGATTGGCGAGGTGCAGTCTTCGTGCTTTTGTTTAAAGGCAAAGGTTTAGAGACAGACTACGCAAGCCAAATAGGGCTATCAGTTTGATTAGTATGAATAGTAAACTTTATGCTAATATAGGGCGAAGAATGCAAGAGAGATCCAAACAACTGTTGTGGGATACAGTGTATAAATCAGATCTCTCTGCATGATCACGGAATAATCCTTAGCCGTTAACAAAAAAAAATTGTGCTTTTGTGGACTTGGAAAAGAGCGTTTGACAAAGTTGTGAGATAGTATCCCGGTACAATGTGAGCGGACCCATTACAAACGTCAAACGTCAGCACAGCTGCGCGTTTCACCGTACACAATACAGTGTTAGTACCGACGCTGTTATACGGCAGCGAAACACGGGTATTACTGAAGAAATTAACATGTTGTCATTGAGCTAGTCTTATGAAACTTTCAGAGTTTATTTTACACAAATACTAGTACTTTTTTAAATTATTTCTGGAAAAAAATGAGTGATATTTTTTGCTACAGCCGAAATATTATAAGAAAGTTTGAGCATTTGCAAAGCTACGATCGAATACCCAACAGTCGGGCTGTATTTGTCAATTTTGTTCAAGAATTAGGTTTTTTCCAAAACATCACAAATTATCCAATACGTGCTGAACCACTTACAATCGCTAAACATATGTGGGGGCTAAATGGATAGGTACCGAGGTCTTCTATCCATAGACAACCGTTGATCCGTCGATCGCGTTACATCCTGTATATACATATATTATTGACTCATGTATAACTTTTTTTTACAAAATGTTTTTAGAATACTGTTACAATCTTAAAACAGTTTGTTGTAAAACGCCACTATTGATAACAAGCAATTTTTTTTTCAGTTTTACGCTGTATCAAATATAAACACTATAATATATAGATAAAACACTCCGCTCTCCACTTTCCGCTAAATGCTGAGAGCATTGTGTGTTGCGCGACTACACGAACGCTTTGTTGTCCGTCCGTCTGTCTGTCTATCAAGAGCCTTTATCTCAGGAACGTTTTGAGATTTTAAATTGAAATTCAAACCATATACTCAGATCTACGATCTCTTGATTTCCTGAAAAAAATGTATTTCAATATTAATTAAAAAAAAAAGATATGGCCGTTTATATCGCATAACGCGTATTTCGATACAAAGATAATTAAAATTAATAGGTTACTTCTGGTTGACGTAGAATTATCAAATTTGGCTGCTAGCATCCACAGGTAGTAATAGTTTAGAAAAAAATAAAACTGAAAACCACACGTTTGTGGTTAAATCCTAAAAAATAAGAGCCTCGAGCAATTTTTGAACGGAACCTTCGGTGGGCGACCCTGGCTCTACTTATATATGGGCAGCGATAGTTA
>DWAN01002697.1:0-14646 GCA_018230445.1 Heliconius hewitsoni | reverse complement strand
TTTTTATAATAAATTATTGCGAATATTAAAACTTATAAATATAAAATCATTACATTTATAAACAAATAGTTGTGATATCCCAATGGTATACACATTCAGCAAATTTGGAATTGCGCATCACTCTTGCCCTTTTACCCTCTATGGGGATGTTTTTAATATATGAATATTTTATTATTATTGATTATATGAAACTTGCAGGTTCATATCTTGAGATTATTTTAATATTTATAATGGTGAAAACTATAGTGGTGCTGTAGGGTAGCTTCTAATTGTAACCGTTACGGTTATAAACTCGATTCTCACTTTTCTCCTCTAGCTATTTGTTTTGTCGAGCACGGCGTTAAGTTCTGATATTTAACAGAGCCAGTCGTGGCGCTGTGGCACCAGCATGTGACTGTAAGCACGACGGTTGAGACAAACCGCGATGTTGAGTTCTATACCTGCTATAAGCGGAATGCAACGTAATACTGAAAAAAAATAACACGTACCTATTGTCTCGAATTTGGGACAAAATGGAGAACGGAGTGACTTGGCCGAAAATTCCTTACATTTATCTTGCTATACGGAAGTGTTACTTAAAAATATAATCTTTATATACACTTTCAAATGTAAATAAATAGAAATCTATATTTTATATAGATAATTTTTTTTTAATATGCAATTAATATGCTTACTTGTCCGTCTAGACGAGGAGACAGCGACGCAAATCGAACAATGTTACTTTCGTCTAATTAATAATGGATCATAAACATTTATAGTTTATAGTCTACTTCTTTGCGTTAAGCTATTTGTCTAGACGCTTTTATATTGAATTAAATGGATTCCTTAATATAAAAGAATTTTATTTTTTATCTATTCACGTAAATAATAATAAAATTACCTTTAAAACTTAGGTGATATCAATATATATCTATACGCTTAGCTACCAACATTATAAAGCTGAATAATTTGCTTAGCGGAATGCCCTTATCTCAGACACTACTGCTTAGAATTGAAAAAAATATATATTGAATTATGCATTTCTTAATAAAATCAGCTTCATTCGTCCACAGTAGGGTAGGCTGAGGGAACCAAAAGTTAAGACACTCCATTCCCCACTTTCCGCCAAATTCATTGCGTGGCATTGCGTATTCAGTGACGGAATTCAACGCCGCAATCTGGACGAGAGTGAAAAATTGAAAATATAAATGTAAATAAATATGTAATTTCCCATAACTAGTCCGTTTATTTACAGGCACACTTTGTGCCCCTGCGCCACGACTGGCGTTAAATAACTAACCTTGATTAAGTCTGTAGGCTTTATTACACCAATACATCACATTATTCTTTTCAAGGTGAGTTACATTGTACCTGCGGTCAGAGTTATCTCTGACAATTTAATAAAATAAAAAAAATATTGACAATTTTACATCCTACACACGTATTTTTATTATTTTTCTAACCGTACCGAAGATTAAACATTTACTCGATGAGATTGAACTGGGACTTATTTTGTTTATTACATAGGTTAAAGAAAAATATCATAAAATTCTATATATAAAGCGATATTAGCAAACAACAGCGATATTAAAGACATATTACAAGTTTCAAAAAGCATATTTTAAGACGTATAATGAAAATATTCAGCATCTATCTACAGTTTAATGATAGCGTGATGTACAAGAGACCACTAAGTAAAGCACAAAGCTGATATTTACTTATTTACAGTCCTGAAGGTAGGTTCACAGTTCTAGTATTTTCTCCGTTTGTCAGCAAGATAAATAGCAGGTTATGACAGAAAATGCAGGACTAGGAAATAGGACTGTCTGTTCACCGCTTTCGAGGCTCGCCAAATTCAAGACTTTGTGAGTAGAGAACGTTTAGCGGAACTCCATACATTGTTACCATTGTGGGAAATTAGGACAATTCATAGTAAAAAAAAAACTATTCATAATGCATTTTTGGTTTGCTTTTTCTTAATATCACTTCTGTCAAAATATTAAATGATGCTGTAAATAACTTTTTTTAGCTTCACAATGTATCTCATACTTATCAAGGAAGACAGAGGGAACCTTGGAACCTAATGTTAAGGCCGCTCCCGCTCCCCACTTTCCGCTGAATTCTCGATACTTAACGTGTTGATTGGCGTAATTTAACGTCGTTACTTGAAAATAATTGATACTTTGTTATAGAATCATAATGGCGTTTTTAATGTCAAACGAAAAATGTAACGTAAAAGTGATGAAAATATATCATTTTGTACAGCCTCCTGGACTATAGAGGATGAGAATTCCAAGATATTTCATACTGTTTAATGGGACCCGTAAAATCTGTTATAGACATAAAAGGGTTTATAAAACCTTCCAGATGACAATAAATTGCGATATGAACCTGTTCCCCCACATATTAAGCGGCAGCTTTGCCTATTTTAAACAAACGCTGTTATATTTTATAGGATAAATATAAGAGCTCGGTTGGCTTTAAAATATTCAAAATAAATTATAAGCTCATTAGAGATAGCATGTACCATATTCGACCTTCATAAATATTGTAAACAGTAATAACTAAACTATATTTTTGAACAACCAAATGAGGTTACTTAAAATCAATAAGAAACTAAAGTATCAGTCTAGTACAAGCAGTAGGTTCGATTTCCACTCAAAGGTATTAATTATTTTAACTATTTCCTCGCTCCATTAAGAAAAGAGAGAAGATAAAGATTAACATTCTGCCACTCAAAGTGCAAATCTTTAAAATTGGAAGAAAATGGGGGAACCGAGTGTCTTAACACTATCTATCCTTTCTACCTATCCTGCTATGTGCTCAGAGTAAAGCTAAGAAAAAGTGAATTGTTATTAAAAATACCCTTTTCATACTGACCAAGCACCATTCTTCTTTTTAACATATTACAAAGTAAAACTTCTCACATCCATCAGCCACTAGCACTAAAACTGAGTTAGAAAGTTTTATCTGAGATAAATGTATGTAGCGACGGTTGGTCTACCCGCATCAAAGTCATCATTAAGTAACGCCACCACTATTCTTAAGCATTTTTGTCAACCTGAAATTTCTTTTATAAGCTTTTTTATTTTATAAATCCTTAACGTTGCAGGAAAATTGCTTTTGTTTGAGTGGCCGAAAACAGTATAAAATACAAGTGTGTTAAGGAAAAACCAAAATTTTCGCTGAATTTCACTTTCGGCAAAAACTCGAGAAACAGAACAAGATTTTGGGTTCCACCACCTTCCCATCCACTTTAGTTCATCAGATTGAGAAATAATTTAATTAAAAATATTTCGTCACAGAGCGCACACAGACACTTCAGAACGCCTTTATAAGGATCTAGGTTCAAATTTATTTAAATATATGCATGTGCAAATTCGTATAGTTAAATGAAAAATGCATATTACATTTAATATTAAAATACACTGAATAATAACCTTTCGCTATATGAATTTAAAGGCTATATTCGTTCGCTGTTATATTTACACGCTCTGTTTAAAAGTTCACACCATTGTCTTTCACAATTTTCATTTTAATGAGAGATATAGTTTTTAAAATTGCACGGTTTTTTTTATTTACTTGTTTTTACAGTTGTAGTACTTTTATTTTGTTACTAATTTAAACTAAGATGAATACATGACATGTGCTGAGTGCTCGAGGTGGAACAGTGAGTTACATCGAAACGATAACCATGACGTAAGCTATAGCATATTATACGAGGCTTCCCCAAAAATAGAATAATTAGATGAATAGGAAAAGTTGAAATCTAACATAGAAAGATTTTTCCAATTCGGAACAGTAGTTAGTGAGATTAGCGCTGTCAACCACACTTTTTTATTTTTTACCCTCATACTGTGTTCCACAGGGAAAAGGAAACCTGAGAACCTGGTGTTAAGACACTCTGTTTCCAACGTTCCGCCTAAAACTTTAGGCATTGTGTCATGAGTTGCGAGCTCCTTATGCTTTATAGTATTTAGTTTTGATTTCTAAAATCTGATAATAATATAAGATTTATAACTTTAAATAAATAAATATACACATATTTACGTAGAAAATACATAATAAGAAGATATGCTGCAAAAGCTAAAAGCAATTAAAATAATATTGTAATTTAAATACATCAAGGCTAGACTAGAGTCAATCAAACTTTCCGCGGGTAAATTTTAAAAACTAATTAATGCTTCAGAAACCTCGTCTACCCTTACTTCCCGTTGGTAATATTTATATTCTTTTTATAACTTCTAGCTTCTTGACAAGTTGAATAAAAAGATTTTGTATTATTATTACTAGCTGCCCACGCGCGGCTTCGCCCGCTTGAATTATTCGAATCTTTATGTAATACTAGCTGCCTTGTCTATTTGAAGTATAAGAATATTTATTAATTATTATTTTTTTTCAAGCAAAACGGGGCTTGAAATAACTTAACTAGTACTTAGATTGTTTAATTAAAGAATGGAATTGACTGCCTTTTGATATAATTCTTATTAAACATTATTTAATATATTATTTTTTACTATGGTAGGGTACCATTAGCGAGAACATCGCAGTAACACAGATAACATTCTGTTTAGAACCGTCCGCCGAAATTGGATTCGTTGCGTGTTGATTGGCGGAACTTAGCTCCGTACTTTGGCTTGTTACTAGAGCGACTAAATAAAAATAGTTCATTCCCCGGAATCCCTGGGGAACCCAACTTAATTACCCGAATGTACAGTCAAACGATGTGACACTACTCTACGACCGCCTCGTTCAGTTACGAGATTTAATTTAATTTTTGCCTTTAGAATAAACGAAAAGTTCTTTCTGAGAGTACAGTCGAAAGTCTATATTCACCAGCTTACGATAGTTAGTTTTTAATGAAATAATAATGTGGTCATCGTGGCGCAGTGAGACATCTGACTGCAGCCATGGGGACTGTGGGTTCGATCTAAATTCCAAGGAATCATTAGAATTATATTTTTTTATTACCTTTCTCTGGTTAGACAAAGCGCGGCGTTGATTTTCTCCAGTAAACAACGTGTTGAATTTAGGCAGAAAAGGCATAACAGGATGTCGGAGCACTTAATTCTCTGTGCTTACCGCGCTTACTTACTCGATGTTGAAAAAAAAAGAAAGCTTAGAGTTTTTTTCTTTAAGAGCCTATTGCGTAATAACGTGAAAAACTTAGTAGATTATTTGTGACAGAACATAAAAATTCAATACAAAATTTTATATTTTACCATTTTCTTAACTTTTAATACTAACGACCCTCTTTAGAAACAACCGAGTTTATGCATTACCCTTAATGTACTTATAAATACATATATAATAAGATTCTTCTTTTAGTTTTAAATAAGATAAAAGTAATATATAAAAAATAAAATAACTATTTCTTCTTTTCTAAGTAACGTAAAATATGAAACGTCGTAGTTAAGTTGTCGAAATACGAATACGAAGTTAAGAAGATTTAAATCTTTATAGGAGGGAATAGATAGGCACTACTTTTAAACTTAACGTTTTGTATTCCGTATCTGGCTGGTGTTGATACACTCTGTTCCTCACATTTCGCGCAATTATCGAGACATAAAAATTGATTAGCGGAACTCAATGCAGCTATATATAGCTATAGCTGTATCTATCAAAGCAAAGAAATAAAAAGTATTGAAGTATAATCATTACCTCAAATAGGGATGGAACTCAGAACCATCACGCTTACAGTCAGCTGCTGTTCCGCTGTGCAACGACGGCCTACATATAAAATATTCAAAATGTAAAGTGCCGAATATCGTTCTGTTAAATTTCATAAAATTAATATAATTAAGCACGCTTAACCTGTTTAACTTTAAAATTAATTTGTTTAAAATGATATTTATTCATTACCTTAATTTAACAAATAGGTATTATATGAGTCTGGTCAAATTATCATTACTCGTGATATGGATTATCGCTTTCGTGGCGCAACAGCACAGTGTCTTACTGTAAACGCGTTGTAGGTTCGATCCCACTCGAGGAGGTGAGTTATTTTCATTTCTTCGCTCTGGAAGGCAAAACGCAGCATTGAGTACTGCCACTCAACACGCAAATGTCTCAAACATTGGGCAGAAAGTGGCGAACGTAGTGTTGTGTCATTAGCTTTCCTCTGCCAACCTAGTTATTGAATGCACTAACTCAATTTTTTTCCTATTTTTTAATAGAGGGATAGTAATGTGAAAACACTCCATGTTCTGCTTTCCGCGCCGTTTTAAGAAAATGCCTATTGAATGACTACAAAATCAAATTCAAATTCAAAATATTCTTTATTCAAATAGACTATTATGAACAAAAATAATAATCATGTGATTTTACCGTTCCATCATTAATAAGTTTTGTTCGCTGTGAACAAGTGAGTGTCGAGACAAAAAGCGGCGTTGAGATCCGCTAGCCGAAACCGATCCGAAACAACTTTTGTATATTATTCTCGTACTTTTTAAGCCAGCTATTCACTACACATCTTAGTAACGGTTGATCTCTTTTAAATTAGCAACAATTTTTACAACCTCGTTCCAACGAAACGACAGTCATTGCGTTTAATGAGATGGAGATTTAATATTAATATTTTAAGAGGTAGAAAAGGGTAGAGTTATTCTTTACAAGGATTCTCGCCTAAAAATATTATACTTTAATTATTATAATAAATACCTACCTATATTTTTAGGAACGAGAAGAGTTGAATATAAAAAAATCAGGAAACTTACTCTGGATAGCCTTCACATTTTCACTTTAATAATCAAACAGGACAAACCAATTTATAATTACAACCTACAAACTCAATGTTTTTTTCTTTTCTATGTAAAAAGTTTTCAATGCAGATTTTATTAATGACCAGGATGATTCTAGAGTTCATTATAATACATGGATATTCTATTAAATCAACCCCGAAAACATCGAAATTTAGTAATGTAATGTAATAAAAATGCAATATCTCAACAAAATGGACAAAAGAAACACCCTTAATTGTGGAATTTATGTGGGCAAAGTAGTTCTACAAAATGATTAGACAAATAATACAAATAAATTTTAAATATATACAATTTTATATAAATAATAAAATTAACTAAGGTCTAACAGGATTAAAATCAGATTAATAATTAAAAATACTAATGCGATCTAATGTAAAACTTCTGGAGGTCATTTTATTTTTACTTGAAAATGCCAATATTATCGATCTATAAAATTATCAAAATGTATTTCTTTGGCCTCTTTAACTCATTTCTCTTAGTATTTATGTCCAATTACTTCAGTTCATTCAAAAACAATTTACTTCATATTTTTAAACAGTTTTAAAGTGTGATTCCACACTTAGGAAACAAAAATACTTATTTATAAAACGTATAAAAATTTGAACGTAGCATTTACTTCATATTTTCAAACAATATTTGACTAAGATTTTTTTCGCATATTATATTGATTGTTTATATATTGTTTGAAATTGTTAACTAGCCCGCGACAATACTAACATAAAAGGAAAAAATAATAACATGTTTTTATAATAAACTACTAGCAATAAAGTTTAAAAAAGAAACTCTGTATATTTTATTTTTATGAGGATTTATTATTTTATTACGACAGTATATCAGGAACAGAGCTGTGTATGTTGTTCACGACACAAATATAATATTCGGTTTCGTTGAATAGAATTTATCTTTTTCAGAGGTTGAGTGTGTTATTTTTTAAAATGCTTTTATTAACTTTACAGTTACAGTCCATGTATTTAAATTTATACATATAAAAAATTTTAATTGTCTATCTGTAATTTCAAAAGAACCGTGTATTATGAAACGTATATATTTATTTACATGATACTAAGACACAAACAATGGTTTTTGTTTGTTTGAGTCGTTGTGTCGTACACGCGTATCTACCGCTTATCTATATTATAGATAGATATATAATAAAGCAACATTTTTCTAATACGTTATTTTGCGTGCCAGCAAATAAAAAAAACTGAAAGAAATTACGATTTATTAAGTACTTTACAGTAGATGGTATAGATAAAAATACTACTACAAAATTAATTTATTTTCCTTAAATAATACTTATATTAAATAAATATTCATATATTCAAAACTGGTGACGCTACGCAACTTAATCTCGAAAATCCATAAGTCTTTAAATGAACGATGAGAAAGTAATATGAAAGTAAAATATTAAAAAGAAGATATTATGAATTTATGAACTATTTTTTGCCGTCCAATTTGCTTAAAACCCGATGTCCACACATGTTCGGATCTCTTTCTATCTTAGAGAAAATATCCAATTTTTTTTTATCTTCACACTTTATTAGGGAGAACACAATGCCAAACGTTCTCTATATACATCTTTCGCCTCCATTGTCATCGACCTCTTCATACCACCCTCCGGTAGATTTCCATTTTTTTTACGTGACCTTCATCCACTATTATCGATATTGTGGTTTCGAAGGTCAACGGAGGTCTGCTTCTGCCTCTTTGAGCACTACTACTCTTGCTTCATAAATCTTTTTTGCCATTCTTTCGTTGCCCATACTCTCGACTGTGACATCCTCGCTAGTATCGGCCATTCTGTGCATCTCATCATTTTATTTTTTCAACTGCAAATTTGTAAACCATATTTTTTTATCTAAATTAAAAAAGATAGGTAGAGATATGTGTTTATGTAAAAAAAACTTCGGCGTAATATTTTTGCACTCTATTTTTTCTGTTGAGAACAGAGGTTGTTTGTATGCACCGACAACCTCTTTTCTCTTCCGCTTGGAAACATTATATTGCTTTATTAGATGTTTATTTTTCTATATAATAGGTAGATTCCAGTTTTTGAGGTACGGTATTATCTATTTATATGGTATATGGTTGTCATGAATATTGCTTTGCTTATTGAACTCCAAAGAGGGTTGCATTAAAATATTAACCATCGTTGCCTGAAACAGTGTTATATATAAAATATTTCGAAAAAATATTATGAAAATATTACTGTATTTTTGCATATTTTGATTTTTGAATTTTCACTATACAACGCGTAGAGTTACTTTGCCATATATTACAGGGTAAGTAGTGGGAAACTAGTATTAAGTCGCCCAATTATCAACACATTGCCTGTTAATTGCCTTTGTAATCTGATTCTGCCCCTTGTATCACGTCAGTAGAAGAGATTTTTTTAGCTTCAGGAATGAGTTGCGAAACTCAACACCGACCTTTGCATCCGAATGAAATATGAAAATATGAAATATTTCATTTCTTCGAAAATAGAGCTTATAACCTGTCACGTTTGCAGTCGCACGTTCGTGACCCTGCTACTTTGAGGTCAGTAATCGCCTACTGAAATCAAAGTACAGGAACTCAACGTTATAACCACCTCATCCGTAACTAGACAAGGTAGGCGAAAATACGAATATACGACGATTCAATTCACATACATACACATACATCGGTACTAATTATAAGACAACGTCTCTTTGCAATTTTCCTTTAGGCATTTTGAATTTGCGTGACCTTTTTCCCGAATTAGTATGAGGACAAAAGGAAATCTTCGCGATGTACTGTAAAAGGCCCAAATTATCAAAATTATCCAAATGCTAATTCGACAGACGAAAGACTTCCACAGATGTTCCAATGGTAATTTTTTAAATCTTTTTTTAGTAAAATTCGCTTAGGATAGATTTTCTTATTTTGTTCCAATTATGTAACAAGTATTTAGGATTATAAATTGAACATTTGTGTTATATCAATAGATTTATTTATAAGTTCATATATATGAAATTACCTATATTGTTTTAATTAGGTGGTTGTTGGTACGACGCTCACTTGGCAGGATGAAATATATAATATTTTCTCGTTCTCGCAACGAGACAGAGCTCGGCGTTGAGTTCCACCACTCAACAAGCAATGCCTTGAGAATTACAAGTGTGGAACGTAATTGGCCTAATTGGGACGGAGTTTTTTTACATTCAGTTCCCAGATTGCAGTTGTGCCCCTTAATACACAACACTTCGATAATATGGCGATGCCTGGGGAACGGAAGGTTCCCTCTGTCTACCGTACTGCATGCGGGATAATTTTAATTAATTAAAAACAATAAACTAAATTAGAAGATTTCCTCCCAAATATCCTACAAGAATTAATTGAATACATACAAATTTACATTTTATTTGTATAATATACGTCATCTGTTGCTCAGTTACTTATTTAACAAGAATGTAACATATTTTAGCAATAGCACTTGGATGTGCGCCAAATCGTATGAAACTAAGAAGCTTGTTTTAAAAATAATAAATATCTTTTACATTTATAAGGAAATGTATTATAACATTGTTTTTAAAAACAAGAATGATCGAACTATTTATGAGAAAGTATTTAGATAATATTGTACTAGTCGTCGTCTGGAACTTATTTGCGTTGACTTTAAGACGTAAAGTGGAAAAACCTATATTTTTCCCGTTCCCATTGGAGTTTTGGGAGATTCTGAATTTCCTACACTCTCTAAGAACTATATGATAAATTTCAAATAGCTCCAATTTCAATTGTCCAGTGGCTGTGCATTCGAGATAAGATATTTTAACAATAGAGAGCCTATTGTCAAGTTTTGGTTTTATTTTCTAATTTTCAAACGGCGTAACTTAGCGCCGTGCCTTTGCACGGCGCTAAGTAGCAGAAAATTAATAACTAATAATTATATATATCTAATAATCATTCTCCGATTTGCGCATCACACCCACTGTCCCACGATGGGCTCCACAATAATAAATGTATATATTTTTTAATGATAACTAATCAATTTGCCATATTGAATATGGTCGCAAATCCCAAAGGATATTATCACCACGGCATTGTACCAAACCTAATGTAGCAAAGACATTCATTAATCAGGCTGATTTTGACGTGAACACAAAACACTTTTTGCTACCAACTATAGTACCGTATTAAAATTGCTGTTTTAGAAACGCTCATCTATCATGTCTACTATAAAATTATAAATGGACTTCCAGTCTTGTATACAATAGTGGGGAATTAAAAACCTATTATGTTAAGAACTTGTGGTGTAGAGGTAACAAGTAAAGTTATGTGAAGTAATTTTTTTTTTATTTGTATTCGGCATATGCATGTTTTCTAGTGTAAAAAAATACAGTTTGAGTGTTGATATGTCTTTTATCTGTCTTCTAAGTCAAAATTAAGACATAAGTCTTTTCAAATTTTAAAATAACAAAATGTATTAATGATAAATAGTGAGTAATGGATATTTTAACATGGACGAACTATGACAGTTGATAACTGCCATATTATTGAAGCTACATCTGCCGAGTGAGTTGTAATTTATTCAGTCTGTTTTGCTAAATCACCATGGAAGGATATAGCGTTCAGTATAATAAATGAATAAATTTTAGTCCAATGGCTCATTAACTAATCGACCAACATCCATACATTAACAAACATCACCGATGTCCGTGACAGTGTGCAGGAGAAAAGAAATCCGAAGCAATGCGAAAAATGTTGATGTTTCACACAAATTTTGTTCTATGAAATGTGTGGGGAGTCATACATTTAATAAAATTAAGATTAACTGTTTTACTAGTAGCCTCTGAAGAGTTGTACTATTATGGTCCTGGTTCCGCCATTAGACCAGCTTAATGATACCATGTTATTATATTGTGACCTAAGCTATGTATAGCTACCAAGTTTCATAATGATACTATTATTATTATGATTTAAGCAAGAAAGGCTAAGGAATTGTTATTATAAGTAAAAAAAACTAAATTTTTACTGCTTTCTTTAATTAAATTATTTCAACTTAAAAAAATCGATGTCTAAATAGAGGATAGATACTATAAAAGATACTGAGTCTCCACATACAATCAATTTCTGTGGAGACAAGATAAATCTTTTAGAGTTTTGTTTATCGGCTTGAAAAGCTATCGAGAAAGTTCATTTTGCTAAAGGCTTTTAACCGACTGCAAAAAAGGTAGTTTGACATGTATGTATGTAATGCCATTTATTTTTGTTAAGGCTTCAAAGCAAATTTGATTTTCGTAATCATTTGTATTTGTATTTTAACCGACTTCTGTAAAAGGACGAGGTTATCAATTCGACTGTTTTTTTTATCATGGATCATGGATTTTTTTTTATCTGTATGTATTATATGGATCATAGTTGTTTTATTCTGCGGTCTCATTTTAATTTGGTTCATTTTTAACAATATTATCCACGAGAAACTCATAAAAAAATTAAATATGTACCCGACTCAATATCACGTCAACTGATTTCGATGATTTTTATTTTATTGAAAAGGATATATCCTCCTATCAGTATACTGAGACCGTCGTGGCTCAGGGGCATAAGGGCGTGACTGTATCGCGACGTTTGTGGGTTTGATCCCCACTCGAGGAAATGAAATATTTATCTAAATTTATATGTCGAGGCAAAGCGCGGCGTTAAGTTCCGCCACTCAACATGCAATAATCTCTGCAATGCAATGCAATTCGGCGGAAATGGAGTATCTTCTAGGTTGCCTCTGCCTACCCTGCTGTGTACGGGATACAGCGTGAAGCAGATAGGATATACTTCAAGGGTAGTTTGATGAGAGTTTGGTTGCGTTTTGATTATATCATCCGGACGAGTCGACTAATGAATTGACAGTTTTTTGAAGCCGGCTTAATTTAAATAGTTATAACAAAAAACATAATAATCTCGTACTTAAGTAAAATATTCAAAATTTAAAAAAAAATATTTTTTTCTCTTTTAATCATTTAAGTATGGAACAAATAAAACCTTCATATCTTAAACATAAAACGAACAGATTTTTTTGCCCAGTTGAACTTTTAAACACTTTTAAGTCGCCGATTAAGCGTAAAAGATCAGAATTTCCAGTCGATTAAGAACCTATCGAATTTCAAAGCAAGAATCTCAGCAATTATGTTTTGAATATATTTTTGCAATATTTTTTCCTTTTTGTATTTTTTTCTAAAACTATTTATTTATTAAACTTTATCTTAGTACAGCTATAAAAAAGTCATTTTCAACTTATGTATGTTCATTTTTGAAAGTTCGCAATAGATCTTAATACATTTTTACTAATGGTCAGAGTGCTTCAAGAAAAAAGTTAACGTGTATTACATTATGTTATCAATGTACATTACATTAGATCAAGGTTTTACGTGTGGTAGCGTCACGTCGCCAGCAATAGCAACACGCATGGGCAGACTCGACCGGATTATTACCACCACCATTTAAATTTCCATTCACCAAATAAAGTTTCGCATCAGGTAATGCCGGGCTCCGCGCGCCCAACACACCTTAAAGGCCGGCAACGCACCTGTAACTCCTCTGGTGTTGCACGGGGCCGTGGGTGGCGGTAATCACTTACCATCAAGTGACCCGAACGCTCGTTAGCCGTGTCTTTTCCATAAAAAAAATTCGAGAATATCAAAGATTTGTAATATGATATGATCATAAAAAAATCGATAAAATGCGAGCCGTACTCGAACACCGGTTCCGTACCAACTTTTTCATTATATGTCAACGGAAAGTACAATTAGTTTATTATTTTATAAAAAGTTGACTGAATTTCATATAAAATACACCAAAAATGATGCACAAACGCTCGTATCTTTTGATTACGTTGACTTAAATGTTAAATTTTTCTGTGCTCTAAGCGGCTGACCTGAATGTTTGATTAATTTCAGATCGATACATACACGTGAGGGACAGATGGACAAGAATGTGATTCTATAGGGGTTCCGCTTTTTCCTTTTGAGGTATGGAACCACAAAACACCTAATACTTGTCAAAATTGGAATTATCAAAAAATGCCATAAACGTATACTCCAAGGGGAAGCAAAACTAATAAATATATTCAGTTTTAGAAAGTACTTTAAAGGCGGCACTAGTAGAAGTCATTTTTTAGTTAAATAGGGAAACAAGTTTAGATAGTGGAGGTGAGCCATTGTGTACCTTACCAACATACATTTGGGGCGCTGGCTACCGCCAACCAGCTCCTCACCCTTCAGGGGGACCTGATAGAGTACGCGGTTAATCCACGGAATGCTAAGTAGTTGCTTCTCTTATTCTACCAAAATTCAGGTCAGGTTAAATATCTTAAAAAAGGTATTAAAAATCTTTATCTAGTTTAACTTAATAAATTAAATAAATTTATATAAATATATTTTAATGTATAAATCTATATGTATACTTATAATAAAATCGCAACGGATCGGTGTCTTGAATATATTTAAGAAAAAATGTTATTATTAATGTAGTAGAACCCAAAACAATGATTTTTAAAATTTTTGTCTGTACATTTGTTCGCTAATCTCAGAATCGGCTTACCTAAATTAAATGCACTATAAGAATTTACTAATTGCTATAGCTATCATATATTATTGAGTGAATTGGTAAAATTTTTAACTTTCTATTTTTATGATGATAAAATACACTCCAAATTGTATGATGGTAAAAACACCGAGATTTCAAGATTTACGATCGGGATCAGAGTTTATGCGGGAAAAACTGTGCTTGCCATGTACGTGTACTTACAGTTTCACGCTGTATCCCGCACAAAGCAGGGTAGGCAGAGGGAACCAAGTATTACGACACTCCGTTCCCCACTTTCTGCCGAATTCTTTTTTTTTTTTATGGAAAAGACACGGCAAACGAGCGTACGGGTCACCTGATGGTAAGT
>DWAN01002696.1:0-14651 GCA_018230445.1 Heliconius hewitsoni | reverse complement strand
TAAGTGATCGCTGTCTGTATGTATATTTTTAAAATCTCAGAAACGGCTTAACTGATTTAAATGCAGTTTTCACTATTTGTATTTTGGCATATATATGTAGAGATAAAATAACCATTCTTATTTAATTATTCTTATTTATATTTAGTTAAAAGGCACTAAGTACACAACATAAGCAGATGTTAGCCACTGATTAGTGCAGTACGCCGCTACGTCCCTACTCCTAGCGAGCCTCAATAAAATTAATAACCTGCGAGTAGGCTCTCGACCGGTCTCCGTTGAAAGCGACAGCACTTCCTACAAGAAAGTAAAACCGAAGTCAGCTACCTGGAAACCTCGCAGACGGCGTAACCATTTGTACCGACTAAATCCAATTGATCATTTTAGGCTTTCCATAAATAGATTAAAGTAAATTTTTGTACATTTGGAAACGCTTGTGAATTTCGTAATCACAATTGAGGTTCCTCAATAACTCCTCAATAACAGTATTTCAAGTTTTAATAACTCGTGTGTTCTAAACTATATGGACGTCAAATAAAAAAAAGACATATTAATAATACAACACTATATATATTTTTTCCTACTTTTACGATATACCGTATACGTCCAATTCATAGTCTCGAACAGCTACTTAGCTAAGTACTGTTATATAACTTTGTAATGCGATCGTTACCTACAAGCTGCGACCACATCTCTCAGACATTGTTAATGATGTTACGTAGTCGTGTAACCATTTTATAATTTTTCTATACTATATTATATATTCTTAACATACTAAATAGATAGCTTTAGACAAAATTATTTTTTGATATAATTATATTAATTCTGTGAACTGATTTTTTTTTAATACTTATATGTACGCAAATAGCTTTATATAATAAGAAAATATGAAAACACATAGCAATTAAAGGCAATGCATGAACGAGATAAACACAGCACAGTGCAATTAAAAACTGGTTTTATATAAATTATTTATAAGTATTTAATCCGCGTATAGCACGCATTCGATTATTTGTTGTTTTTTTTCTTCCTTCAGTAAACATGGTAAAGCCAATCGTAACCATTAATTATTATAGAACTAAGCTGCACTTTAAAAAGTTATCGTTACGGTTGATTTGCCGATAACTAATAAATATTTTAACAATTTTAAGGTGTTTCCACACTTACGAAGAAAAATAAAAAACTTTTTTTTGCAAATGCGACTTGGACGGTTTCCAATACCGCTACATCAAAACAAAATTATACGTTTTCAAAAAAGCATTTAACCAATTAATCGTTTTCTAAAATGTATTTAACTAATAAGTACTTACTTTTTCTTTAAATAAAACCAAATTTATATCTTTATACTACAGGAGAGCGAAGACAACGGACTAGTGATGTACATAGGAAATTGCGGTTATCATTGGTACAGAACATTAGTGTCGTCAGTTTCGCGGCGATTGCCGAGCTCGATCAACGAAGCAATCGGGGCCACTTGTGCTAATGAAACACTTCAATTGAATTGGGGACATTAATTCAGTCGGATCGTTGTTTATACTGTAAAACTGTTACAAAAAAAAAATGAATATATGAAATGAAAATATTATCATTGAATCTATTTATAAATGTTAAATTATAATTTAAATTATTTCAGATATTATTTATTTCAAATATGATCAATATACTCAAAACTAATTCACAGTTACCAAAAAATGTCACTTTATTATGTAATTTGTATACGATGTATATAGTCATTCAAAATCTAATACATTTAACTTTGACTAGATGCCATTAATATAGACAGTTATAAATTGAAAATAATGAAGCAGTTCAATACGCCATCTTTGCAATCACTAACGTAGATCAACGTGGCGCTATACTAAACAAGTATTTACAATCATTGATCATATCTATTTAAATGCGTCTAATAACATTTACTCTATCGGTTACGATTTGACAAAGATCGCTTTGTATCAATATGGAGCGTGCGCTGTGTCTATCTTATTTAAGTACGAACTTCATTAACTATAATAACTAGTTCACCTCTAAAGTTATTAATTCGAATAATATTTACCATTTATTTATAATATCAAAACAGAAGCATTTTACTATAAAAATAACAAAATTGCCTTGTTGTACGAATAATAAAAAATATACCTACTTTTTTTTTAATATTTTCAGGACCAATGTTTTAGTACAATAGAATAAAAAAAAATGACTTTGGAACCTTTAGAAGCATACAACGGGGAACGGAGTGTCTTGACACTAGTTTCCCTCTGCCTACCCTGCTGTGTGCGGGATACGGCGTGAAGCTGATGATTTTAGAAGCATAAAGCGTTACATGGCAGGATTAGACGTCGCTAGTACAAAGTACAACTTGTAAATTAATATTATACTAAAACACAATAGTCGTATATCCGACGTGATGCACGCGACGGCGACCTATTCGCGATGTCGCAAAACACGTATATTTACAAGAGGTTTTTCACGCGATTCGCCCTGCTGCCTCACCTTGAAAGTATCGCCTTGAAGGGAAGCGTTCAAGATGTGAACATTTTATACGTATGTCATTTAAAAGCAAAGAACAAAGCAAACAGTTTATACGTGATATTATTTTAAACTTCGTTGTTGTTGTTTTGTTGTTGTATTGTTATCGAGAATAAGTTAATCACTAAGTATACAGATTATTAACAATAAACACCAAATTGGAAAGTCAAAAAAAAATTTAAGATCTTGCTCTATCAAGACTTACGACAATCTCAATAACAAATGTGAGTGCGTTACTGCCACGAAGACGAGAATAAGTTTCATTTAACTTACATAGTATCCGAATGTGCCGTTTCGACGCATTGTTAACATAAAATCCTTGGTTTCGCACTATGACCACTGAACGTGCTTGCTCTCGCTGTTAACTCATTCTCGTTTGTTTCTTGAGTCGATTGCAAAATAATATTTGTTAATGTACATTTGTTTTTATTTTCAAGCAAAAGGTGGCAGAGGAGTCCTTGTGTTAAGAGATTCCGTTTCTCATTTTCCTCCAAATTCTGAAGGAATTGCGTGTTGAGTGTCGGAATTCAACGCCGCGCTTTGCCTTGACACCAGGGCGAAAAAAATTTAAAAATGCCACGAAAGATTTCTATGATATGTACTTATCTATAATATTGCATACGCAAATAAATGTAACAAATGAAAGTGATTGAATTCAAGTGTATTGATGCTGTGCAGACGCCTTGCATTACAACAAGCAAGGCATATAAATCAATCTATTAAATGCCATTAGAACTCTTGTTATGTACTAGCCTAGAAAGAAAACGGTAGGATATTTTACATTCATTACTAATGTCAAACTTTAAAAATAACTTTATTAAAAAAAAAAACAATTTTTCACATAATTCTACTAATACTTTATAATTCTAGTGGAAATTTTCGTGTACTTTTGAAATCAACGCAAAACACACACATGTAAATATTAGACGAGCGACGAAATGATTTTGACGAGTAAACGCTAGCATGTCATAACAAGGGAAATCGAAGGTTGTCTGGAGTTGCAGTGGTTGCATCGAGCAACACGTATTAGGCAACCGTTTTGTAACCGTGTAGAAATACTGGATTAATAGCAGCGTTAATTCAACTAACACGCCTACGTAGACAAATAATTTAATATTATGGTAGAATATTATGACTTTGATTTTGCAATTTTACCGATTTGGCAATTGATGAAGCACCTGACCGCAGATTAAAGTAAAATAAGGAAAAAGTGACATTACTTATTACGAAATATCACAGGAAATAAGCTAATAAAATTGATGTAAATTAAGAAACGTATAAGTAAAGTAAGTCTTAAAATTCAAATACTAATGTATTACTGGTTGTTCATATTTTTACAGAAAGATTAAGGATACGTGAATAATAAATGAAGTTTGTCACAATTAAGTATTCAATAACATTAGTGGAGTCAAGTGTCAAGATTAAGACAATGAAACTGTTTATATATATATATCATATCATTCGAGATCATTTAAATAATTTGGATCGTATTTGGAGGTCGCTTCAACCATATCTTACTACACATTATCTCTATAAAATACTATTAATTACACCTTTAACTAAAAGCATATCTGTGTTTTTTTTCTTCGAGTTGAAGAAACTGCGGTGGAAAATGTTAAGTGACGTAGTTGTCTTTGTGCGGTCGTCAAGCGAGTTGTGTAGGTGAGCGAGCGAGCGGGTGACCTTCGCAAGAGGCGAATGGGCCCATCAGCAAATACTCTACGCATTTTACGAACAAAATTAATTATCGTTGTTTCTAACACCATCTCGTCCCTAATAGTCACATACAAATAAGAAAATAATAAGCTTCTTTAATATAGCTAGCGGTAAGACTAACCAAAAACCTCATAAATCGTTGTTAGCAAGTGCAAATATATCATTTTTTATCCACAGATATCGCTATCGTTTCAGTTTAATCATACCATATGTTTATTTAATGATCATGCCCGTAAATTCTTTATCACAAATTGATATAGGGTTACCATTGATAATTTAATATAGTAAAGATTCTTAGGCCAATTATTAGATAACTAAAACAACAATTTGGACTTAATCTAGTACAGCAGTTGATTTCTGCTATAAAGTAGATAAAAATTATTAATTATTATTAGCAATAATTAATTTAGTTATCCTTAAGAATATTTAAGAATGTAGGGATCACATCGTGCGAAACGCGTCTACATTATCGTCTTCCTTTCATAATCACTTGTTATTTTGTCTCACAAGTAACAGATGTGCCACATCCGCTTCTAAATGCACACTCCTCTTTTTTGAATAAAATTAACTTAACTGAAATGGTTCATTTTTGCGCTGACTGACTGACTTCTTTATGTTCACGATGACATTTAGAGAATAATGAACACGTTCATCGTATAATGAGTGAGACGTGGGTATTAAATCATATATTGCCGTCCTACTAAATAGCGCGAAGTTTTACATTAACTTTGTAATTTACGGCAGATTTTATAGAGACTTCTAGTATTATTATATTAAGAATCAATTTATATTTAGATTGTATCGAATTGGATAGAAGTTTATGTAGAAATATGAACTTTTATAGCTGAATTCACTTTTATCTTCAGCGGCTAGGGCGACACCACGGTATTACACAAAAAAACATAAAACATAAATTTCGTATAGCAAAATTTCACAGAATAGACCAAACTTCTTGCCTTGCCTGTAATTTTACAAATAGGTACAAAGTTTCATTTAAGATAAATAGATAGAACTAAATAAAAAGAATATAATTTAAATATTAATATTATTATAATTTAATAAAAAATAATTGTCTTTACTTTTGGCATTAAATACACAATATTTTAAATGAAGCAATGACGTAACGTAAGTTGAACAAACTGTAGGCAACGAGCTCAGGAAATTATCAGGGTGGACCCCACAGGTCACGATGATACCCCTTGAACTGTACTAGTTTTGGATAACTTATCAATTAACGTCACAGGATATGTTGTGTTCCGTCTTATATTTAGTCAACAGTCTACATATTTTTTTATAAATTATTTATATATGTGAATGTGGTAGTTATTTTAATAGATTTCTTGTAGAGGTTCACGGGTTCCTAGCAAAGTTCGTTAAAATTTTCCACGATTATCGTTGTAACGCATCGAAGCATGGCTTTTCACAAGCCATAGACCACCCCACTTGTCACGGTGATGACTCCTCACAACATACAAGGGTATGCGATAATAACGTGTAAGGTACCTTTTTTTAAGTGATTTAATATCTTACTGCTATAAGTAAGTACCTATTACACAACATTTTTAATTTGAACTAACAGACAGTTCGGAACAAAGGTATAAATAAATTAATTATATTGTAAATAATTCATTTCATTTTCATTAATTTCCAAAGTCCTTGAGTATGTTTGTTCTGTCCGTTCGCGCGCATCGATGCAACTCGTCGGCACTGGACTACAATTTCAAAATGCATTTATGACCAACGCGTTTTTGCAGCATTGTTAACTAGACAGATATGTTAAAACAATTTGAAATTTTTGCTTTATTCCTTGCTCTTTGAATTATTAAAAAATGTGACCATCCTGTGGTCTATTTTCGTATCAAACTATTTGGTCATAGTAGTTACTTCATAACATCTCACAACTTTACTTAGATTAGAAAGCTAGTATTAAGTAACGTCAAAAACCGCAGATAATCACAAAATAATATTATACACTTTTTCATTAATTTATCTTTGCATATTTTTTTCTAATAATAGTAAAAAAATATTACAGTAGTTTTCGGACAAAAAAAGTACAAAAGACCTTGCAGAGTTCAACGCCTGTGTCGAAAGAACTATGGCATTTGTTTATTAAGATTCTAATATAACTGATAAAAACGACTAATATAATGGTTCCGACATTAAGATGCAAACTAGCACATTTTAATTACATTGATATTGAGGAAGTGTTTGTATCGGGAAGCATTCATAAAGACCTTGCCGAGTTCAACGGCTCTGGTGACAGACTTGCATTGTCTTCCTACATGTCTATATTTCCGTCTTTGAGAGAAAATTGACCTCCACTGCCCTAAGCGCTTTATCAAGAGGACTTGTTACAGTATGCGATATCCATGTAATGTCTATTATACACAACTAATTACTTCCTCGAGGCCGCCATGGCTCAGGGGCACAAGCGTGTGACTGTAAACCTGATGGTTGTGGATTCGTTTTCCTGCCCATGAAATTTTATTAAAAATACTTCCATTTACTTCGCTTTTTCACTCAACACGCAATGCGTCCAGAATCCGGCGGGAAATGGGAATCGGAATATCATAACACTAGGTTATCCTCAGCCTACCCTGCTTTATGCGGGATACGACGTAAAACTAAAAAAAAAACTACTTTCTTTGATTTGCGAAACTCGAATGTCACTTTCAATATTGTGTACTGTATGGACGATTTATTAATATAATAGTATTATAGCAGTAGTGCAATCAAATATCTAGTAATCGTTGTGGTTATACGAAATAGGAAGTGTACGTGTGGATAAATATGCGCCTAAATTGGTGCTCCGTGAATGACAGCGGTTATGCAACGCGACACTGACCTACCGGCCAGCGTGCTACTTTCCTTTCATTATTGACACACTATATACACGGTGGAGAACTATCACTTGGTTTAAGCCTAGCGATAATAAGACATTCAATTAAATTATAAATCAAATCAGCTTCACGCTGTATCCCGCACACAGGCAGGCAGAGGAAGCTAGGTTCCTTGTTAAGAAGCTCCGTTCCCCACTTTCGCTAAGTTCTGGAGCAATTGCGCGCTCAACGCGGAACTCAACGCCGCCCTTAGCTTCGACAGCTGAGCAAAGAAAATTAAATATAAATCAATATTTCATTTCCTATAGTGGGGGATCGAACTCACAACCAGTCGATTTTACAGTCACACTTAGTATCTCTGCGCCACGACTGGCCTCTATATAAAAAGACATAACAAGAATTAACTCAAAGGCTGGATGGAGAAAATAATTTTAAATTTATATAATTATTTAAGAATACCAAAAAAAAGACACAAAGTAAACTATAATATAATACTATGCGACGTAGACCAACAGTAAGGATTGTTCGCGATAAGTGTCGTGTACTGTTAAGTGCCTATTGTAATAAACAACGTGATAAACGTTAATGCAACAGCGCCCAATTAAATGACATGAAACGCGATGGTTGTGAGTTACATTCCCACTTGGAAAAATTAATCACTATTTATTAAAATTTTCGTTTCGTCGCTCTGGTTTAACAAGCCAAATGGCGGCGTTGAGTTCCGCCACACGTAATGCCTCGAAAATTCGGCGTAAAGTGCGGAGCGGAATGTCTTAACACTATAGGTTTCCTCAGTCTACCCTGCTATATGCGGGATTACAGCATGAAGCTGACAGATTCATTACAATGGAATTGAGGAAAATTGGTCGTTTGCTCTTTTGACATTTAAGTTGTCATCGCATTAACGAAGGCAGTGGAACCCGGATCCATTTATTAATATGTATATATAATGTATCGAATATGAAACGTTCAATACAAACGAGGTCACACTACAGGTGCCTAATTGCGCAGGTCTTTTTAAAATTAGGGTAACTTCTATTTACATAAATATATACAAATCAGCTAAGGGGACTTTAATTAGAAACGAGTTCTTATTACTAATACATACAATTAAATTTCATGCGTAACGAAAAATAATGTACCGAGTACAAGTTTTAATAGAAATTAAATAGTTTAATACTTCTTTCTATTTAAAGGGGAATTCAGGTAGTAAAAATTTTAACAATAGAATTATTGTAGTCGAGTACACAATACAGAATATAGCCTTTTTTCCCCTGACTTATAACGCATAAATGGTAATGGCAAGAACGATTTAATAGATAGATAAATGTTAGTATTTACAATATCAAATTATTTACAAAATTAAATGAAATTATTAATCTAAAAATAATATGACATTAGGTTCCCTTTATGTACTCTGCTATGCATATATCCCATATTGTGAAGCTTATATATACAGGCTGATATTATAACTAAGAACTATGCAAAATAATAAAGGCACCTATAAACAAATGTCATGAGAGAAAAGTTTGGGAAAGCGTGTCTTCCTGTAGCACGAGCGCACAAACCGTCACAGCACGCGCGGATTATAATCGTGCTATAATAGCACCACGTTTGTGCAACAGTAGGTATTATGCAAACGGCAATCGTGCGAATCGTGCGCAACGTGTGATGCATTCTGTACCGCCGCTGCAAGACTCATCTTGCGTCAACCAACGTCTCTATTGCAGTGCAAATTAATTATCTCCAACCAAATAAGCATGTTCTTGATAGATAAAATGCAACGGTGTGCTTTTCCGCTGATAAATAATGAAGAGATAAGTGATGTATGCCATTTGATAGATTAAAAAGTAAATAAGGCTGATATTACCTTCATAGCTCCTTTCCGTTCGGGCGAGCCATTACGAAACAAGAAATGAAAGTTGAGCGGTTTCAGTTCGAAAAACGTCGGTTTATTATTATATTATTATCTATACCTAACAAAAAAGCAAAACCGTCCAACAACAACGTTTCAACTGTTATTCTTCCATTTAAGCGAATCGAATATTTGCGTTTACTGGAAAACAAATAGTTTTTTCTAACATGAAACAAAATTTGATCAATCATAATAAATAACAACCTGCAAATCAAAGCTACATCCACTCGACGACACCAAAACAAGTTTCATTATGCCGTAATTTGTAGGTGATTTGGAATAGGCAAACGGTGACCCTGTTCGAAATCGAACTCGAATACCAAACGATGTTTTGATGTTGCGTAAAACAAAAAAGGTCGATATGTTCTTTTCGAGAAATTATGTAAAACTATTATCGACGATAAGAGGGGATGGCGCGGGCAGTGGTTTATAGTAAAAGTGTTACACGGCGCCGCCTGTGCTCGTTACGGTGACGCAACCGGTGGTGAATGTATGCCAAATCTGCAGCAAACCCACGGAGCCGAAGCGGGCCCAAAGTTACGTTCGACTTTAGATGTTTACGTAACTCTAACGCTGGGTTTTGAGAGCGTTAACTGTGAACTAGTCTTAGAGTTTATTTAACGTTTAGTTTCATGCTGTATTCCGCACCTAGGAACCACGTTAAGACAACGAATTCTGGCTTTGCAGGTTGCGTGGCGGAACACAACGCCAACTCGATGCCATAGCGAAGAAGTGAAAATATAAATTTAAATAGATCATACCAACGAGTGAGGATCGAACCCACAACCAGTCGCGTTTACAGTCACGCTATAAGCCGCTGCGCCACGACTGGTCTCAAATAAGTTTACAATAATTTAAATCACAAATTGAAAGTGACACCAAAACAAACATTAAAAAGACTGTTTTCTTACAAAACAATATAAAATCAATGTGAAATAAAAAAAACACACGTATAAAACTAACTAATAGTAATATATCCATGATGTTTAGCTACATTTTTATGTATTTATTCAGAAACCCAAAGGTAATAAAGAACAAAATTAATGCGTAGTAAACCAATATTATATGAAAAAGTATTTTTTTTAATTACGGTTTATGGGTAAAAAGTGAGACAATCGTGTAATATTATGTAAAACAAAACGTTTAAGTTATATTCGCAATAACGATTGGAATTGGCAACACGTGACAGTGCCTTATCAAGAACGATCGTATTATACATAAATGGTATCAAGTAATGTTTCCAATAGATCTAATGTCATCAGGCCATTATTATTCTTACGTTGTATAGAAACAAAGGCGTTATTTACGTATAGTATTTTTAAACAGGTTTTGTGAATGCGAGAGAGATGTACGACGACCGCCTCTACTCGACAATGAACCCTAGCATTTGTTCTGGAGGAGCAATTAGCGGCGCGTCGTGAATCAAATTTAACTAAAATTATTAGGCTCTTTTTTCATCTCGTGAGTCTAACTGTCCCTCAAGAGGGTAAGCCTTTTGAGGGACACATAGCCTTAGTGTTGTTAGCCTTTAGATAAAGAGATTCAATGACATGTTCCTGGCGTGTTAAATACCGAAATTCAATCGCGCTGATGAAGACGTTGTAAATGTTTAATTTTTTTTTTTAATTTTAAAATTTTTTTTCTTGTGTATATAGATTTCTTAGTACCTTTATATAGGTATCAACTGAAAAAATATAGTAAATCACGTACAACGAAAATTCACGAAAAATGTTAAGTTCATTTTCAAATCAAAGTTATATTTATTTCACCTACTATTTCTTACAAGAAAACTAAAAAAAAACATTGAATTCAGATTAAACCTGAATAGTTATTAAATAAAACGTTAACAAAACACACACTAGAATTTATTAAGTTCAAGCTAAGAGCCAAGGCTCAGCCCACAAAGACTAAGGTCAGGAGTATTTACTTACAAATTGCTTACATTCAATGCGGTGGAAGAAGTTCAAAATGTTAATTAAATTACATTATTATAAACATATCACTGTTAAAAAAACCTGTTATTTGGTAAAATCAGTAAGGGAAAACACAAAATAAACAGACTAAAAATAACATAATATAAAGGTATGTTCACATATAAATAGTTTAATTTTATTAATCTGTGGGCTAAATGTATAAACAATTAACGCCCATTATTTGATCGGATTTTGCAATAAATAAATATATCCACAGCCAGTGTCTTTGAATGTCGCTATCCAAGACTAATGCCATCCTCGCATTGAGCAACGCGTCAAGGCGAACCACGTATTAAAATATTAAACAATTTTCGTGTTAGGAAAGCGTTTATTAACTGTGCCTTGACTGATATTGACAGTATGGTACTACATATATGCATAGGTCAAATGCTACTATCTATACCACGCGAGGTTATAAAGTTTAAAAGTTAAGTATTTTAAGAGAAGAGAACAAATGGAAAATAAATATGATTACTATTGGTCTTTTAGTATTTTTTTAACAATCAAGTCAGTAATCAAATCTCAAACATGTACACACATACATATGTATATGTAATACATACACATTTATTTGCTCGATAGGCATATCACCGTGACGAAAGGGCATCGGTACCCACGCGGAATCTTATTTCGCTTGCACAGTGTACAAGGAAATAATACCAGCGGTTATTATATACATGCGATGCTGGCTGCCGCCTCGGCTCCCACGATCGAAACTTATTGTTTACGATGGATTCGAAGGTTTCTGCAACGCCCAGGTGTTGGGAAACGTAGGCCAGTGAGGCCTGAACCGGCTATTTGAAATGCCTTTCAAGATTTCCATTGCGAAAACTGTGGATTTTTTTTCCGAAATCTGGAGGCATTGCGTGTTTAGTAGCAGAACTCAACGAAAAGAAAATATTGAATACTTAATTAATTTCTTCTAGGTGGAATCGAACCAACTGCCTGAAGCATACACAAACACACACTTGTGGTACCAAGACTGGCCACTTAATATTCGCAAAGTTAATCAAACAAACATACAGTTCAGCACAGCAAATTAGAACGCAAGCCTCGTCTGCTATTCGCATTAATTGATGTGATGTATCTCTATCTGTGAGCGAAACACAACAACAGACTAAATCTAACGCAATAACACAACAGAGACTTTATCAGCACACGTGGAGAGCTAATCGTGTCGCGTGACCACCACAACTAACAACAACGACTCTGCATTAATTGCCATTGTTGTGATTGTTATTATTATTGTTATTATTATTATTGTATATTTAATATTTTATTTAATTGAATATAAATAATGTTTGTTATTTTTAAATTATTACTAAATACTCTAAAGTAAAACGACTTAAAAAAAACCGCACGTGAACATTACTAGCACAGTCAATCGAGATGACTAAGCCATTGGCTGGAATCACAATTTTTTTTATTACAACTACAAATAAGCACTAGTGATGTCTGTATTGCGTTTTGCGTGCGAACGGAGCACGATTGTACGCTCCGACGCCCCACATGATTACACGCCTTACTGACCAACTAACAACAAAAGAAACAACTAGGTAATACTATGATTATCAACGCGAGTCAATGTCGAAAATCAAATTAAATATATTAATTTCTTTAATAATATACTGGCTGTGTTCCCTGAAAACTACTCCATAATAAAACATTATTTACACAAAACGCAAGTGCTCCATTTTAAATGTATTAAACAAAAAGAAAACTTCAAAATGTGCCTACCTGTTGATTTTTCCTCCCCCCCCCTAAAAATTTTAAAATGTCAACAATGCCTTGCACGAACAAAGGAATTGCAGGACAAAGCCTCTTTATCTCATGCCAAAAGAAGAAAAAAAAATATCGTTATAGTGCGGATCGGTTGTATTTGTAAACGGGCAGCAGGTAGAAAGAAGGTTGTTGTAGTAGGTGTATTTTCGAGCTCAACGGTTTAAAAGACTTTTTTTTGCTATAGAAATGAAAATAAAAGAATTACGATGCACCTTTCGAAATTCCCACTGCGATTCTATAGCTAGCATAACTGATTCTCGCTATGAGATCCCATTTGTAGTTAGCTGCAACTTTAATATGTTTTATGGATATAATAAAAGATTTATAGCAGAATTGAATTTATATTTTTAATACATTTTTATAGTAAATATAACTGTAAAAACAAGATAATATGTCTCATAGTAGACGTAAGAAAGACTATAAATAGCTAATAGCTAAAGCAAGGCTAATATTATCATTTAAATACTCAAACACACAATTTTTAAATTACAAAAAGTATAGATATGTATAGGGAGTTCGTTTAAACTTGTTTATGAATATTCAAAACATGTGCCTATATTTTATAGTATACAAGTTGGCCTGCATCTTTACCCCTTACATTATATGCTACGGAATACAAAACAGGGCAGCCCCAAGCAACAAGTGGCTTAAACGCAATATAAAGAAACCACAAAAACCGTGAGCAGGTAGCGTGCGATAGGACAGACCATTTACAACCTCACGTCATAGTCGATAGAACTCGTTTTACTCTACCACCGGGTATAGGGCCGAAATAGTGTTGACAATCAAATACGATCCTAATTACGAAAGGGAGAAAGACGTTTTTTGGTTTGATCGCGTATAATGGGTACCACCAGTCACACCACTTAACCGCGTCTGCTCTCTACCCCTGCTGAGATTCGAAAAGGATTTGTCAAGAAATAACAGCGAGTGGGACAGGCTAAGACAAAAATAGGAAGATTAATATAGGTTAAGTTGAAATTGTCATTTTAAATTGTTACCTGTTTCGTATTTGATTTGGTTTGGTCTTTTTTTTTTGTAGATAAATATTGTATGATAATTGAAAAAAATATATACTTAATTTAAAACCGGATTTATAATAACACAATATTTTTAGGTTCCAATATGGAAACATACTATCTTTTGTAAATTTTTTAATGTATATGTCAAAATTATGTCATTATTTGCTATAGGCAGAAACTAAAGTCAACCAGTCATTCTTTAGGCGAGAAGGGTTTAGTACTACTATTACTATATATTTACTATTAAATTAGTAATAAATACAGGAATAAGAGTAGAAATAGTACTGGTTTTCCGTGTGGTATATATATTGCATCGGAAATAACTAAAAACTTACGATAAAAATTATGGGATAAAAAACTATATTTAGCAAAATTTTCAATAACCTAGATAAAGCAGTTTTTTTTGACTGAATTACTTATTTTCATAACGTAATATCTAGCGTTCGATTAAAAAAAAGAAGTTTCTATTTCCTAATTATATATCATATTCTAGGAATGATCAATTTATATTTGTATTCTTTTATATATCCATCTTTGTTTAAATAACCTTACCATTGCATCCATCTAATAAAAACATCAATTTAATTTGTCTATAAACGTTTAATATTCTTTATTATACTAAAATATAACTGAAACTAAGATAAGAGAATGTTATCATAAATAGTAAGAAAAATTGTTGTTTTATTTTTCGTAATAACATGAAAATCCTTTTTATTTATAATTATATATAGAAAACATTGTATTTGACATGCAACGAATGACGACTAAATAGTGAACGCATATTTACATATTATTTTGGTGCTTTATAAAATTTATATATAAATATACATTTATATATATATATATATATATATATATATATATATATATATATATATAT
>DWAN01002695.1:0-14652 GCA_018230445.1 Heliconius hewitsoni | reverse complement strand
TAACTTGGAAAATCTTTAATAATTTTCAATATTAAATTCATCGACGTTATATAGAACAGTTGTGTTGATAGGTATTGGTTTGGATACACGAAGTGTAGAGTTGTTGGTCTCGAATGGGAACCGATAGTTGTTGGTTTGATTGCCTTAAAGTCTTTTCTAAAGTGTCAGTTAAGCCTTAAGCTATAATATAATTAGCAGTTAGCTTTAACGCTATTATATTATTATATAAAAACGCTATATAATTTAACGTGACATCTTTCTAGGACGATAGTTAACAGAGTTGAGATAGAGAATAAAAGATACCATACAATGACATTTAGAAACTCACATTAATTTCATCTTTCTCACTTTTTGGAACAACAATTAAATATATAAGTAATACTTATTTTTTTTTTCATATTATCAATCTTCATTGAGGTATCTAAATAAACCACCTAAATACAACTCACCTCTATCCCGAAAAAAATAAATTTGAGGACGGTGCTCTCTCTGGTAAGGAACAGAAATTCATTATGACTTAACTTTATGTTAAAAAAAAGCTGCTGCCAAAAAGGGTAGGCAGAGGGAACCTAATGTTATTATAACTCAACATCGCACGTTGAGTTTCGTCTCACGAAATCTGGGTCATGTGGGTCTCACTCTCGGGTCGGGTATGGGATACTAGTTTCATGCTGAAAAAAAATATTTTATGAAATATTAGTTCACTTATATTCAAATGTGTATATGGAATATCCTTATTTAATTATATGTACATGTCGTGGTAGGCACAGGGAACCTGGGAACTTACTTTTAAGATATTCCATTTTATGTCGAATTCTGGAGGCATTGCGTGTTGGGTGACAGAACTCTTACCTTCTTACCTACCTTAAGCAGAACGAAGAAATGAAAATATTAAATATTTCATCTCCTCGACTTCCAGTCGATCAAACCCACAACCTAAATAATAAATACCATTACCAAAATAGTAATTGCTTATATATTATAATATAAATTAAATTAGGTTCACCGGATCGAGTTCGTAACCATTTACAACACAAAGGAATTTCTTAAGAGAATTGGAAGGCTTCTATGCTATTTGTAAACTGTACGCAATTAACGCACCGATACTTCTTAATAATTAATTATTTTGACATTTGAGCTTTGGAGATGCTTTATTGAGTTTACTAGCGTACGTTGCCAGTTGGTGTTACCTAGCTAACTCTACTCTACTGATAGCTGCGGGTTCGATTCCCACTATTATTAGTAGGAATAATTACATCTAAAGCATTTTTAACTGAAAGACTTACTACGCTGTTAAACTTAACTAGTTTAACTCTTATTGTTAGAAAATTAGGTGAAAATTGAAAAGCGGAGTGACATAACACTATATACTCTATGTTCTTCTTACCTACCTTGCTATATGTGAGATACAGCGTGAACCTGAAAAAATATTAATATATAACGATACGACAGTCAATTTTAGTGCAGAAAGTTGAATTACAACATATTTCTTATCAAAAAGTCACGTAACTCCACATTTCACATTGTTCCGTGAACGTTAGTGGAAATTATTGAAAGAAAACAAGACTTTTCAGTTAAATTTCATTTCACTAAAAGCTATTTCTATTTTCTTTAGTTTAGTTGGACAAAGTGTCAAACTAAATTCCACCAATCAAAACGCAAAATCACTAAAATATGCCGAAAATAAAGAAAGAACTAGGTCTAGGAGAGAAAACAAAAATCTAAGATTACATGTTAGATTATAGATTACTAGATAGACTAATTTTTGCTTGCAACTTTTTTCAAGTGGACTTTGAGAAGTATACTGATAAATCCCGTATTTTCCAGTCCCTGTAAAAAATCTAGAAAATCTTTCTTGTTACCTTACATTCCCTAATCTACATATATATTTTTTTCAGGTTTACGCTGTATTCCGCATTTGGCAGGATAGGCAGAGCCATTTGTTAAGACAGCTTACCCCTTTCCGCCATTATCTGGAGGCATTGCTTGTTGAGTGGCGTAACTCAACGCCGTGCTATGCCTTGACACCTGAGCGAAGAATTGAAATATTAAATATTTCATTTCACACACGCTGCGACTGGCCTACCTATATACATAACAAATTTAAATTTTCTAAGTCCAGTCACAACTGGCAGACCAAACTGAACTGCTAGTTGTTTGTCAGTCACGTCAGTAACTGAGTAAAAAAGAGTTTTACAAATTTAATTATATACTTATACATATTGAATCACAAATTATATTTGGTATTTTACAATTCATTAGCTTCCATAATAACGTTGCCTCATACACATAATCTGATAAATCTTGCTATTCTATAGGGTCCAATAAATACTAATAACCGCGACGGAAGCAGCATTCCATTGGCTTATGACCTCTTGATGTATGGATGTGGTGGAATCTGGAAATTAGTGCATGGGAATATAATCTCTAAAGGAGCAGCAATAGTAAATAGAATTGTTTGACATTATATATTAATAATGATCTCTGTATCTAATATCTCGTGTTGTCAAAGCTTAGAGCGTTAAATTAGGTTTATTTTAGGTGAAATTTCTAGCGTTGTTCCGTGACTTTGTTTACGTGGAAATACAGAATGAAAGAGATATAGAAAGAACCTAGTATTTAGATACTCCGTTCCCATTAAGACACTTCTGTTCTCCACTTTATTTGTTTAGCAAAATACGCAGAGGAAATCTAGTGTTAAGGCACTCCGGTCCCCACATTTTGTGCGCCACGATAGCCTCAAAAATATTTTTTATGTAAAAATTGACACTTTTGTATCACAACGCAAAATCAAATCAAAATTTCTTGTATTCTGCGGAACTCAATCTCTCTTCGCCTCGACAGGAGAGTGAAGAAATTAAACAATAAATATTTCATTGCCTCGAATATAGATCAATCCCAGAACCAGTCGCGTTAACGCACACTTGTGCCTCTGAGCCACGACTGACCTATAATTTCTATTATAATATACAATAAAAAACCACCAAAACCACCGAACAATATATGTCTTGGAACCCAAATTTAAATATCATTCAACTTTACGACTCCTAAAACCATTCATTTACGCCATGGGACTGAGGCCAGCGAAGGTTGGAATGGGCACCATTCCTTGGAGTGCTTAAAACAATGAATTCCTTGCCACCATAAATAGGAATGTGTCGGCCCAAACTGTTAACATCAGTCAACCCTTGCTTTTATGTAAATAATTAAAACAAAATTGTACGGGGCAAGCCCATTACTAATTATTTATTTTATTGTTGTTTATAATTTAGTTTTTTTAAACTTATTTATTTATTTATTTACTTAGTTACTTACTGACTTACCACTTAGTTACTTAGTCCTAAACTTGGCTAGCTAGCTCGCTAGGTAGCTGGTTAGTCAGTTAGTTATTAGTTAGTTACTTAGTCAATCAATCAATCAATCGGTCGGTCGGTCGGTCGGTCGGTCGGTCGGTCGGTCAGTTCAGTGCCATAACTGATTCTCCGAAGGAGAACATTGCACCGCTGCACCAGTTCCTCTCACTGTTCAGCATGGCCCACGAAACGCTGGACAGTGACCCACTACAGCAATCACACACTCATGGCACACCGGCGACATCTCCAGACGTGCAATCTGATGCAGGTATTTGCAGAAGCAACCGTGCCCCGTCAGTTCCTAAACCAACCTGAACGTCAGGACTCCAAAGCCCCTTTTGACCCAGAGTTCAAGGTGGGGACGGATTGCCTCCTCAGTAGCTAGGCCTGCCGCTGGTGATCTTGCTGCACTTGCGCGGAATGCGTAAACTCTGACAAGCACTTCCGCCTGTAGCTCCCAAGGCGTACCGCTTGCCAAAAGAGTTGCCGCCGTCCATGACACCGTCCGGTAGCCCCGGGTCACCGCTATGACCCGCTGCGCTTTCCGCAAATGGGTCTTATTGAGAGAAAAGAGAGAGTCGGCCCAAACAGGTGCACCGTACATTACCATGGCTCTCAACATACCGACATAAAGCCGTCGGCATAGAGAACCCGGCCCTCCAACATTCGACAGTAACCTGCCAAAGTCCCCTGCGGCGCTCACAACCTTCGGCGCAAGCTGAGCTAAGTGCGTCTTGAACAACCATCGACCATCCAGAGTCAGGCCCAGACATTTCATCTGGCCCTGGATGCGTAGAGTAGCCCCTAGCCCCATGAGGGGGTCCTTTGCGTGGGCCATAAAAAAGGAGGTCCTCAGTTTTGTGCATAGAGACCGTCAGACCCAGCCAGAAGACGGTCCCCGGGCCGTGACTAGAGTGTCGTCCGCATAGCAGATGACGCTAACCTCAGAAGGAAGACGACTACATAGGAGCCAGTCATAGCCGAGGTTCCACAGTAACGGGCCCAATACCGTTCTACGTGATACTGACGAAATAAAATGGGTTAACCTGTGAGCTAAAATATGAAACATAATTGAAAATAGATGTCAAGAATAGTACAAATAATAATTTGATTGAGTGATCATTAATTGTTATTAAAAATAATTTATAAAGTGTTCTTAATTATCATAATAAAAACAGTATTGCTTTATTGTAAGAAACAGATAAATTGCTTTTGAGAGCCTATCGTGGTGCAGAGGCACAAAAGTATGGCTATAAACGCGAGAGGTTGTAGATTCATTTCCCACTCGAATATCACCCACTCAATATCCTGTGGTGTCGAGGCAAACACACACTAAACACACAATACCTACAGAATCAGGCGAAAGCAAAGAACGAAGTCTCTTAACACTACGTTCCCTCGCCTACCAAGCTACAAGTTACATACAGCATAAAGCAAAAAAAATATAAAAAAGTAGATTAAAAAAAATATACAGGCCGACGTGGGGCAGAGGCACAACCGTTTGATTGTAACGCGTCAGTTGTAGGCTCGATTCTTTCTTCACTCTGCAACCAAAACAAAAGCGCGGCATTACCTCTAGAATTGGACGAAAAATAGCTTTCTATTATATAAATATGTATTTACATTCCAAGTCATCTGGGATTAAAGTAAATATAGCAACGCGAGCATGTAGATCAGTACTAAAAACTTTGTACTACATCACTAACAACTGGGGAACTCTGTTCATCTATAACTTTTTATGTTTGTCAGGGGATTTTCGAAATTAGGCATCATCATATAAAGTAACTTCGGTTCGTGGACCATCTTTTACTATCTAGTTTTATCTATTTTTTTTTCTAGTTAATAAAAGGTTTTGGTGTTTATTACTGTTACATACGTTGCGATTTCTTTTAGTTTGTTTAAATGAATACTGCAATTTATACTTTTGATAAATTATTTGAAGGTAATATAAAATAAAACGGACAAGCGCGAGTCGGGTTCGCAAGGCCTTGAGCTTTTCCTGAAAAGCTTAGCCATATACCTTATTTGAAATCGCCGCTTTAATACCAAATTTTGCCCTCTTTTGAAAGCTATTAATTTTTCAGGATTTCACAACAAATGTGTAATTTTCAGGTTTTTTCTGTATTAGTACTACCTGTAGACGCTAGGTGCCAAATTTCATAATTCTAGGTCAAGCGGAAGTACCCTATTAATTATGATTTCCCTCTATACTATCGAAATACATGTTTTTGCAATATAAGTATATGTAGAAATACGATTTCTGTTAGAAAATCAATTGAGTATATGGTATGAATTTCAACAGAATATCTCCAAGTGTTCCTAAGCTAAAGGCTTGACAGATAGACGGACAGGCAGACGGACGGACAACAAAGTAATCTTATAAGGGTTCTTTTTGTCCTTAAAGGGTTATGAGAGTTCATTTTTCCCTAAAAAGGGGTGAATAAATTTGCAATCAGTTGCATACTTGTGCCTCTGCGCGTCGTCTGGCCTCAACATATATGTGAATGTACATAGGTTTTATTATATTTGCAAGTTAGTGATTTTCCAACCTATATTTGGTCTGGTTCCTAGTCATACTTCTTCTTTGTCGTGTTCTTCATTACTGAAGGTCGTGCCCGTTCTGGTAGGTCTTGATGGAAGAGCAAACGAGATGCTTCCATGCCTCCCTGTCCTCTGCTTGCCTTAATGTGTCTATAATGAAGAGTCTGGTAATTTCTTTGACGGCATCGGACCATCGGCATGGTGATCGGCCTTTTGGTCTTCTACCATCTACTTTGCCCACAACAATAAATTTATCGAGATTATCAGACTGTCTCCGAGCTATATGGTCAAAGTATGAAAATATTCGTTGGTAACAGGTAATACAAAAGTGATACAAAATAGCCAAATTTAGAGCTCGAACTTTATCTCGAGTAAACACTGAACTTGGCTCCTATACAGATCTCCCATTATTTTGTCGGTGAAGTCGGAAATGATTCATTACTTAACATTTAATTTGACTCTCATTTCACATTTACTTTTTTTTTCATGTGCGTAGATATGGTGGTGGGGGGTGTGTGCCCACACCAGTGTATTCTGGTGCATACCCCAGAAATGAACAAAAAGTGTCATTTTTGTGATATGCAGTTATGATGGACTTAAAAACAGTTTACTGCGGGTGAGAGAAGCTCCGGGGAATCAAGGCATCGCCGTAGTTGTATCCGCTTGGTTTTAGAGAATAGTTTCAGGGTTGATTCAAAACTCACTTGATTTAAATCGTGTAAAATACACTTGTATGTTTCCAACTTTTAAACTTGGCTGGACACACTTATTCGTAAAAAAAATCTTACATACATATGTATATGCTTATATAGAGTACGTGCATAGAAAGAACCAAAAGTTACTTTACCGTACCAAAATTGAGAGACAGGGAACCACCAGTACATTTTTATCTAAAAAGTAATAAAAACTTCGCCTCAAGCTGTCGATAGCAGTCGAACAAACCTGCCCTAGCGTTTCCATCGGAATAGACGGTCGTATTTATTTGAAACTTACCTACATGTTGGTCTTTTGCTTATTTTGACAATATTTTTCCCCATTTTCGTTGTTGATATAATGTATGTGTATATATGAATAACTGCAATTGATATCTGGTTCTAATCTTTCTCGATGATATCTATGTATGTATATATATTTTTTTTTCACTATCTTTTGTATACTGCATACAGAAGGTTTCTTAAAGAACACGCATTAAAATGTTCTGGTATTTGGAGCTACGCATTTAAATCTATTCGTTAAATGTATACTTGAAGATACAACAATATGACCTCAATATGACCAAGATTCTGCTACTTTAAATTTTTTTGAGGCCGTCGTGGCGTAGGACGGACATAACGATCATGGGTTCGGGTTTCATCGGGGAAATGATATATTTATTATTTTCATTTTCTCGCTCTGGTTAAGTTAAAGGCCGCTATTCAAAAATTTTTAAGTTAAAATTAAAATTAATATTCATGTAGAATTACTCCTACTTACTTCATGCTATTTCCAAGTGAAGTAATATTAGTTAATTAATTATTTATTTTCTAAGAGATAAAACGCAGCATAAAGCAATAACTATAAACTTAGCTTTAGGCTTATGCCTACTCCGCTACTGACGGGATACAGCGTGAAAATAAAAAAAATAGAAAGACATTCTTATTGTACACTCTTCTATATAAATCCTTATCTACTCTTCTGTATAAATGTAATTAAATTATTCAATCCATGATGGTCACTCGCTCATTAGTCTCGACCCTCCCAATTCGTTATCATTGTTATATTATTCAAAGTCCCTGCTTTAGCTGTTAAAATACTTATAACGCTTAGCCGTATAAATTAGCATTGTATATTATTTAAAATTTCACTCACTAAAAATAAAATACTAGAATTCTTTATAAAAAAGTTGACTCAAGTTCAAACTTCGTTGTTATATGAGTGTCTTTCCCCATCATACCATTCCCTGTTCTGGTGAGTCCATCGCTACTTTCAAATCATGCGTGCTAAAATGTGTTTGGTTATTATACAATCAAATAAATCAAATTATCTTCACGCTGTATCCCGCACACCGTAGTGTAGACAGAGGTAACCTAGCGTGCAGACACTCTGTTCCCCACTTTTCACCGAGTTCTGTAGGCATTAGGTGTTAAGTGGTGGAACTCAACGCTGCGCTTTGCCTCGCCACCAGCGAAGAAATGAAAATATACATATAAATAAATATTTCATCTCCTCGAGTGGAGATCGAACTCACAACCGGTTGATTTTACAGTCACACTTTGTGCCCCTGCGCCACGACTGGCCTCAAATGGGTATTGTAGAAGTAATACATAATTGATAATTATAAAGGTAGCATCGACAATACCGGTAAATTTAATACTAGTATAATGAAATTACCGGTTTTGTTTGAGGACAATGTTCCCTGTTTTCGAAAGATATCGTTATTCCAAGCCCTGAAACAGCGGGCGAGCGAGCGTAGTGAGGTTCCAGAAATAGGTAACGGAGTGCTTGAGAACCGTGTGTATTTCGATGATCCCTAGGTGTGAAGTATCGAAAGCGAAAAATCGCAAATATTTTTATTGCTCTTTCCAAATATTTCTCTATTTTTTTTTAAATTTTAAAACAATATTTATTGAAAAGTATCCTTGTTAATATTTCAAAACAGCAATAAAAGATACTTGCAATTTTCACTTTCGATACTTTACCTAGATATTGTCGATTTGTGTATGTGTGTCTGGCTACTGCGGATACCAAAAAAAACCATGAAACCATATGAAATTGTAAGTTAAATATAATAATAATTGATAGGAATTCTAACTTCGAACCTCATCTCACCTCATGTTTACGTTTAAAATATTTTTTGATTGATTGATATATTGAAATATTTTTTAGAAACAAAAAAGACTAAAAATCCTAAACTTGCATCAAAAAGAGCCGGTATGTTAAATAAATAATTCATTCCTTTGACGAGATAAACATAAAATAAAACAGAAAAAAGAAATTACACAATTTATACAAGTTTATGCAGCTTTTATATATGTAAAAGTTCAAAGTATAGAGATTTATCCAATTATACTAAAGATACTTTTACTATCTGACCCTTGAATTCTAGCCCTGAACGTATATTTATCGATAAGTCACTGGTTTTAACGTCATTGAGTACATTAATATCATATATTAATATCTCATTACATTGAGAAAAGCTAGTAAAGACCTAGTAACCTAACTCTCCTTTATTCATTTGCCATTTATTAGTGTTTTAATACTCCATTCTATTTTCCAATTTCTTTTTCAACATCTTGAATACCAGAATTTGTACAGAACTGGGTCTGTCATGTCACCAGAGCGAGCAAATGAAAATCATTAATTACTTTAATTTCCTCGCTATTGGACCGATCCGGATCGAACCCACAACCGTCGCGTTGGCAGTCAAATCCTGTTCCGCAGCGCCATTATGGCCTAGGTGAGTTAACACAGGTCACATTCTCATATATTTTTTTTATAGTTGCACCACAACTGCAATGACGTAAAGAAAAAACCTATTATATTTATTTTTATTTTAACTAAATTTGTATGTATTTTAAATTTAATTTATTTATTTTTAATCTTTTCCAGAAATATCTAACAAATATAAAGAAAAAAAACCATCTCCGCATATCTTCGATGTATTAATCGTTTTGATCATCAATGCCAACCAGTTTGCGTGCTAACCTCAGTTCTGAACTAAAAACTATATATTCATCTCTTTCTTTTATAAGATAATTATCTATCTATCTCTCTTTAATGGCTATCGTAAACTTGACCTTATGAACAATATTTCTATATTTCTTCGTTATTTAGTAAAAATATAGCGTATAGGGCGCATGTGTGTTTTTTTGTGTTTTTTTGTTTCCAATATATACAATATATGAGCCACGGAAAATGGTAAGAATCCTTTGTATTGTGTAGTGATATAATTAAAAAAAAACCTTAAAAAAAAGGCGCTATTTATAAACTAAAAGTGGTAGGTTGACATTTCGAAGCTTGAGGAAAAAACTTTTGTATAAACATTATAATGCTTTATATCCTTAAGTCAACAATAATATATAATATAATATATAAATATTGTATCTTTAGTGCAGTGGGTTGGTTTATTAATAAGTGGTTAGGTGGGGAAGTCGCGAATTCAAGTTCCGGGGTGACATTTTATTATATTGACCGTGGACAACGAAAAACAGCTTTCATGTCTTTTTTTTAGTAAACCACAAAATAATAAAGATTGTGGTCACTAGTTCTTCGTTTTATGCTTATTTTATGTAATTTAAGATTTTAATTTTAAACGGTTATAATATTAATGTACTTGAGATAGAAACAACGTAATAGAAATGTTTATCATTGTTGATCAAATGACGCGACATTTATCATTTCCGCTGTTGTAACCTATAATGTTATAGTTGTTATAAATTATTAAAAAGTTTATTAAAAAGTAAATAAGCTACACGCTATATCCCGCACACAATAGGGTTAGCAGAGGGAACCTAGTGTTAAGACACTCCGTACTACACGGACGGTTAAGATCCTACGTTGAGTGGTGAAACTCAAAGCGTTGACACCAGAGCTGAGTAACAAAAATATAAATTTAAATGAATATACCATTTCCTCGAATGGGAATCGAACCCACAACCAGTCGCGTTTACAGTCACACACTTGTGACCCTGCGCCACGCCTGGCCTCACATAATATTTAATGATATAATATCCACTATATAATTACATAATAAGAGATTATTCTATATCTAAAAGTCATTATCATCTCCTAAGGCAACAGCCCTAGGTTCACCTGCGGCTGTTCCAAAATATGCTTATTATTCCATCTATTCCTTTCTTTGTCTCCCAATTATGATGCCCAGAGTATTATTGGGTCTTATTTAACTCTTTAAAACCATCTGATCTTTGACCTGACTCTGTTTCCTCGTCCAATATCGATAAGAACCAATATCGTAGAAATTTAAATATATTTGATTGTAGATAAAGATTTTATTTATTTCTTAATAGAAATTACATTTTAGTTAATGAAAATATATTTATCTTAAATAGGTATATATTCTCAATCTTTGTTAGCGTTCGAATATTTTGACCGCTTTGTTCTCAGGAACTACTGAATTGACCAATTCTTTTAGAGTTTGTTAGTATATTTATTGAGGAAGGCTAAATAAAGTAATAAAAAATCATTTCTATGTATCTTAACACTAGGTTCTCTCAGCCTACCCTGCAGTATGTGTCCAGGGTTACAGCGTGAAGGTGATTTGATGTTTTTATTTCTACGTATTGTAGGTACTCACTGTAGGTACTTAGTTACCTCGTAACCTTAGATTGTGTCACGTAGGTCGTTTTTTAGTTATTTCCTCTTCTCAATGGGGGTGAAGCTACAGGTAATATTGAGTATAAGTTATACAGACTAAACTCTTAATATATTATATCAGTCTGCATGTCACATAAATATGTGAGGTTTCTTGCACGTTTTTTTTTTCGCTTCACGCAGTATCCCACACATAACAGGATTCCCATTATGACAATTCTGCTTCCCACCTTTCGCTGAAGCCTGGAGACATCGCGTGTTAAGTAGCGGAAATCAACGCCGTAGTTTACTTAAATGTTTGTTTGCAAATTCATGAAAAATCGTGTAGATAATTTACTACAATTTTCATTTCATTATTCTAGAAATTTAACTTAAATTTAAATGCAAAACTTATTTTCATAGATCATCTTAAATTATTTGAGGCCGGTCGTGGCGCAGTGGCACAAAGTATGACTGTAAACCGACTGGTTGTGGGTTCGATCCCCACTCGAGGAGAGGAGAAACAATTTGATACTGCATATTTGTATACAGAGTTAATGATAATTAAACGTAAATGAACGATTAAATGACTAAATTTACAAGTATTTATGATTAAATCACCGTTACACAATGGGCCTTCCCAACCTTAATTGACTTATAACGTCGAATATTTTGGACCTCATATAGCCTCATATAATACTTAATCAGTAGCCATACTATTGATTAAGACTGATAAGCCGACTCAGGCCTTGAGGCCAGTCGTGGCGCAGGGGCACAAGCGTTCAACTGTAAACACCACAGGTTGTTAATTTGATTCTCTCAAAGAAATGAAATATTTAATATCTTAATTTCCTCGCTCTGATAACGAGGCAAAGCGCAACGTTGAGTTTCCATTCAATACGCAATGTCTCCATAGCTCGGCGGAGAGTAGGGAACGGAAATGTCTTAATGTAAACGGAGTGTGTAAGCAATAAGTCCCCAGGTCCCCTCTGCCATTTCTGCTATGAGCGGGATATAGCGTGCAATAATAAAAAAAATACAAGCTAACGATATAATGTATACTTAGTGATACCGCAATCATTTTTAAGCATACAATTTAAAAATGGCCATTAAAGATACAAACGAAGTGATCATATCTTCTTTAGTAGAAATGACCAGTTCGGTTATACCTTTCACATTCTGAATCCATCCTCCGATAGGCACTTAGAATAAAAAACAAAACTATACATAAATTGTAAAATTGTAATAGAAATTAAGTTAATAAATAATAGGCAATCTAAAAATACCTGGACTTTCTTAGGAATTAAATATCTAGATAATTATCTCTAGTTATAAGCCTAGTTTACGTGGCAGATAAAAATACTGTTGATTAGCTGATAATAATGAAAAAGTTAAAAAAGTACGGACCCCGTGTCTGTAGTGTTATTTAAAATTTTAAAAAATATATTTTTAAGCAATTGGTAGTAATCATTCTTACATGAAAGCAATCATTCATCATAAAGAAGTTCATACCTTGACTGATTTAAGGTGAGTGTTCCCACATTCTTCTCTCATCTTTCCTGATGGTACGCCATCAGAAATCCACCTCCGCTATACCTATAGGTACCAAACGGTTTATGTTATCGCGGAAACGATGGTCCTAAGGTAAAGTATCGAAAGTGAAAAGTTGCAAATGTTTCTATTGCTCTTTTGAATTACTAAAAAGAGTAGTATGAGATCTTTTTAATATTATATTTTTTAAAATATTTCAATAAAATAGTTTTTTACGCGTTTTTTAAACGTGTATGTAATCGAAAATCTTGAAACTTTTGTTTTTAGTTCAAAAGAACAATAAAAGAAAACGGGATTTGAAGCTCGGTTTCAAATCCTGCTACGTTAAATTTTTTATATATTTACTAATTAAATATTTTTCTTTCTTAAGTGTGAAATAACACTTTGATGAATAAAAACAGCAAGAAAAGAAATTTATAATTTTCAGAACCGTCAAAAATAAAATCTTGGAAATTATAAATCATTTTATAATACCCACATAAAAAGGAAACAACCATAGCAGAGAATGATTTTAAATCTTTAATATTTAGCCAATGTTTAGTCCAATTTTTTATATAAAATCTCTTTCCTACTGATTTAGAAGACTAAAGACTTTATCTAATATGGTGAAATTAGCATATTTTAAATGATATATTACTTAATCTATGATATTGAACTTATCATCTTCGAAGATCCAAAAAATAAACCCTTTGGTGCTTCTCATTATCTTTGAATATGGTTGGCCGGGAGATCCGTGCCCACCCCAGCGTAGTCTTGTGCCCACCCCAAAAATTTAACTAATAATAAATTTGTCCCGAAAACTTAAAAAAGAACGTTTTACACGAATATATCTTGTCAAAGCTCAAAGTCCAGAAGAAGACGCCCTTGCTTTTTATATTTCATGTTATATTCTAAACAAGTGGAAATTCATTTATAAAAAAAATCTAGAAAACTAACTATCTAACAGATATTCATAAAACATAGAAACAAACAAGCAATGGAATCGTTCTAAGAACCGCAACAGATTATTAAATAATTTGTCTAATTGAATGGAGAATTTTGATGGCAAAATTACATTCTTAATTAAGTATTGCATTAAGATAATGATAATTTTGTTTTTTTTAACATTTATATAGGCGTTGAACTCCGACACTCAGCACGCGATGCCTCCATGATTCAGTGGAAAATAGGGAACGGTCTGTCTTAATACTAGATTCCCCGGTTCCCTATCTTATAGCCATGTACGGGGACAGCGTAAAGCTGAAAAAATATTACACAAGCCGTCTTGGCTTAGCAGCTCAGCGTATAACTGTAAATGTTATGGGTTCGATCCCGAATCAAGTTTTTTTTATCCACCCACTCTAGTAAGAAAAACACGACGCGTCTTTGAGTTTTACCACTCAACATGCTATGTCTAAAACGAAAAACAGGGATCCTCGCACTTTGCATGGGCAATGGGCACGAATGTGTTACTGTAAATGCGGCGGTTGTAGCTTCGATTCCTATTCGGGAAATAAATTATTTAATATTTTCATTTCTTTACTATAATAATAACGCGGCGTTCAGCCACGCAACACGTGATGCCTCGTGAATTTGGCGGAAAATAGGGAAAGGAGTGTGGGCAACTTGGCAGTACGTTCCCTACTTCCCTTTGCCTACCATGCTGCAATGCAATGCTATAAATATAAAAATGTTCGTATAAGTAGATATATTCTTATATCTATGTATACTTCTATACAAATATTATAAAGCAGAATTGAGGAGAGTTTGTTTGGCTGAACGCTAATTTAGGGAACTACAGATTTCAATTGAAAAAATAAAAATATTATGTTATTTTAAAATCCATTGTTCGAAGAAGGCTATGAACGATAGTTAGTTATTTAGTGACAATATATATATATATATATATATATATATATATATATATATATATATATAT
>DWAN01002694.1:0-14665 GCA_018230445.1 Heliconius hewitsoni | reverse complement strand
TGTAAAAAATCTTAAATATACGCGATTAATCCGGTTAAATTAGTTTCATTTAATAAAAGAAATATATATTGGTAATAGCCTCTGTCACAAGTTATAAATTTAAAATGTTTATTTCGTTCAAATCCATAAGCTACCAATCAACTTTTTCTTTTTGAAAATTCTTCTAAAATGTTTAATTAGATAATTCAAGAAAATAAAATGTATATATAGTTTTTTATTATTAAATAAAATAAAGTAAGTCAGCTGTAAGCTTCAAGTAAGCAAAAACAGAGAACAGACCTAGTGTCAAGACACTCCGTTCCCCACTTTCCCCCGATTTCTGGAGACATTGCGGGTTGAGTGACGGAACTCAACGCCGCGCTTTGCTTCGACACAAGAGCGAAGAAATGAAAATATAAATGTAAATAAATATTTCATTTCCTCGAGTGGGGCTCGGTGATCGGATCGAGTGAATCCTACCCAGTGCCCCTGCGTCATGACTGGCCTCAAACCTGGACTCTGGTTTTTTATTATTGAAAGAACTTTGCTATCCTGAAGTCGGTAAAAAAACCCACACAAATTTACATCAGATTATTATTTAATGTAAAATTGTGCTAAATTCCTGGAATTCGCCATAAAATTATTATTAATTTACACACAGTGTCCCAATACATGAAAATAAAAAATTAAATGCTATATTACTATATATATATAATAACGTTTCCCATTTTGTAGGGGATGTAGAAAGCTTGTTAAATCATTTTATGTGACGCTAGTCGCATCCGGCTGATTATATTAGATATTTTGAATTCTTTATACACACGTCTTCATAAATATACGGGAAAAGATTTTTGTAAGAACAACAACAGTTACATTGTATAAAACAAAACGATTTTTGTTAGCTTCACGATGTATCCCGCACATGACATGACATGGTAGGTAAGGTATCTTAATGGAAACGGAGTGTCTTAATAGTAGGTTCCCAGGCCCTCCCTGTCTACCCTGCTATGCAATGTTTCTAATTCAGACGAGGAGCGGAGCACCGAGTGTATTAACCCTAAGTTCTTTTCTTTTGACAACTTGCTCTTTTCTTTTTCTGTTTGTCTACCTTAAGCTGGAAAATAGGATTTTTGAGAAAAATAATAATATTTGGAGCAACGGTTTTGCTAAAATATAAAACGATTTTGTATGCAAATATTATAAATAGATTGTTCAATGTATCTAGTCATAAACATGAAAATATTACTAATACAAACGAAAATGTAATATTATAATAATTAAATTTTAAGTGTCGTACATGAACGTACCATCCGAACGCATAAACAATTAAAATTTCGAATAAAAATTGTGTTAAAATAGCAAAATATAGAGTTAATATTCATTGCTTATTCGCACGTCCGTACTAGAACTGAATACGTTTATGTGATTTGGGTGGAAACACTGTGTGTTATAACGAAATAGCGAATTGAATATTTTATACAATTACAACACTATTATAGTTTTTAATATTTTATTATTGTTTCTTCCAAAGCAAATACACACAACACAGCACAATTTCATAGGTCGTAGATTTGATTTCGGAACCAAACCAAACCAAAAGAATATATTTTTATATTGGTTTAGATAAATGATAGAAGTGATGACTAGTTGCTATATGTATTTATATTGTTCAATATATTAAATAAATATAACCTCTTACGACCATTTAAAATCTAGGAAATTTTATTTCGGATTCGAACCCACAACCCTCTACGCCACGATAATATTGAGAAGAGGAAATGTATATTAGTTTTTTTTAAATTCACGTTAGTTTTTTTGTACACTTTGCTTTCCCCCATATTTCGTTCCTCACTCTATGTGAAATTTTCGAGATCATGTTATTTAGTAAATTAAGCTCAGATACCAAAGCGAGACAATGTAAATAAATAATTCGCCCAAATAGAAATTGAACCCACTACCGTCGCCCTTACAATCAGACGCTGTTCCGCAACTCGATTTTATTATTCATTTAAAACGACATACAGTATTTTGTAGCATTACACATTTTTCATTCATTTGTCAATACAAAATTCAAAACTAAATTCGCACAGCTCTGTTATTCATAGCGGTTATGCGGGTGGCAGTTACATATTGATGACGTCATCACTCCGCCAATCACCGCTAATTCTGATGTATTACTTGCACAGTCCACTAAACGAACGTTCAAGTGTCGATTACTAATAAAATTGATGTTAATATACTTATTTTATAGTTATAGTATTATTAAAAAAAAATTAGATCAACTTCACGCTGTATCCCGCAGAGGTAGGCAGCGGGAATCTAGTGTTAAGACACTCCGTTCCCCCACTTTTCCCTAAGTTCTAGAAACATTGCGTTTTGACTGGTTCAACTCAACGCCGCGAGTTGTTTTGACACTAGAGCGAGGAGATGTAAATATACATTTTATTTCCTCGAGCGGGGATCGAACCCACAAACAGTCGATTTTACAGTCACACTTTGTGCCACTGCGCCACGACTGGCCTCTTATAGTATCTATTATGGTATAGTATATTTTATAGATATACTTTAAATTAGATTCGTTGTGTTTTTCACACACTTACACTTTTTGCATAATTTTCGATATTGTTTATTGAGAGTCTTCAAGTTCCGTTTTCTTTTTTTTTTCAGCTTCAGGCTTGTATCCGGAAGGTAAGCAGCTCCGTATCACAATTTCCGCTAAACTCTGGAGGCATTGCATGTTGAGAGGCGCATCACAACGCCGCACTTAGTCTCGGTACTAGAGCAAAGAAAATGAAAATAGTATGTATATTGTTTACAGTCACGCTCTTATGCCCCTGGTCCACTGACCGACTTCAGGTCTTCGAGATTTAAATCGCACTTTTTATATAGTTTGACGCGGGAGTCTAGTTAGTAACTTTAGTGATTAATAATTGAATTGAGGCCGTCGTGGCGCAGGGGCACAAGGGTGTGACTGTAACGCAACGCTTATGGGTTCGATCCCCCCTCGGTAGATTGAATTATTATTCATCTGTCTTAACATTAAGTTCCCTTTGCTTACCCTGTTATATGCGAGATACAACGTGAAGGTTAGTATTTTAATAATGATAATAAATATAAAAATATTTTGTATCATACTTATTTAGAAAAGTAGCGAGACTCGAATCCGCGCCTCCTGGAAACCAACCGACCCAAGTGTGGACTAACACTTTAAAAAAATGATAAAAATGTTATATCTTTTTCTAGGTTCATATTTTTAGTATCAACATAGACCATACTTTAAAGTAAAAAGTACACACATTCGCCAATAACCATTTAAATCATACATACATACATACATACATATATATAAAATCAATACTAAAATAGTATTTCAAACGACTTAGCCCAATATTAGTTTCAGGCACATTTGAATTCCTAACCCGAACTGAAATCAGTTAAGCGGAGTGGGGATTGGTCGTGAGCGATGACGTCATCAATACCTGTCGCTCGACCAACCACAACTTGTCTGGCTTGACTAATATGGCGCTCCTCATTCGCTCTTTTAGTGCCCTTTAGTGCTTAAATTTTGTAAAAACTTGTAGGAACTTGTGTGCTGAAATATTAAGTTATAAACTTATAATAGAAAAATGGAATGAAATTGAAAAATGTACGCTACCCATTCTTCAGGACCTGCTGCAGAGTGTGAATGAGAGTCATATAAGTAGAAGTCAACCATCAAACTCAGCAGAAATAAATTTTTGAAATCACAAAAATGAACGATTTTGCCACAAAACTTGAACTCACTATAATCATGTTAAGACGAATAAATATATAAATAAGAATAGTTACTTCTTAGCTTCACGCTGTATCCTACACATATCACGGTAGGCAGAGAAAACTTGGGAACCTAATGTTAAGACTTACACTCGAATGAACGCACTTCCAAAGTGTGTGGTAAAATATTATTTTTTTTATTTCCCTGAGAAGAATTCGAACCCACAACCGTCCTGCTTATTAGTCTTAGTCGCACGCTTGTGCTCTATCACAACGATGTCCTAAAATAAAGTATTAAAATACCACTAGAAACAAGTATAACATCTTACAAAACACCCTAAAAAAAGTACAGACCATAACAAAAAACGTTCTATTATGTAGATGAAAACAAATGATTTCATTCGACGCTAAGCATGTTCTACTCATTTTCGTGAGGGTATCACCTAACGGCTCGGAAAAATTCTGGTCGACCCTAGACAGAGATCGGGATGCTGCGGTGCGCGGGAGAGAGCGACACAACAGGAGTTTGCTCCTTCATCCTTGTGGAAGTAAAGGGCAAATGCTGTGACTGCCATATTGATGTCATACATTGCTTAAATGTGTAGCAGATGTGGCAGCCAGTCTTAAGTTCACTAGCATTTTCCCATTTTGTATATTATGTTCTATAATTTTGTAAAAGATACAGTCGTTTGTTAGAAAAAATTGAGATAACAAATTGATATGTTTCATGTTTTGGTGTGAATTTCTCAGGGTAAACGCGATTGGTGTAGGTTCGATCTGCACTCGGAAGTATGATTATATTTCAAATTATTTTAATTTCTCCGTTATTGGAAGCAAGGAAAAGCGCGGAATTGGTTTCCACCACTCGACATATGATATGATTCTAGCATATATTAGGCGCTTTCTGCTTGCCAGCTATGAGCAGGATAAGTGAGGGTTCACACTATAATGCCGATCACTTTTCCTTTTCGTTCCAATAACATATCCTTGTATGAGGAATATACTTGTATCAGTGATTTGACCGGAACTTCATTGAAAAAATTAAAAATACATCATCGGTGACAACTTGAACCTTCTAACTATCACGGGTTCTGACATACAGCTTGCTGACAGACAGACAAACAGACAGATGGAAAGTGGAGTCCTTTGGGTGCAAAAGGCTAAAAATATGCCTACATGTACCTGCTATAAACTAAATCAAATATTTAATTATAATTTAAATTCCAGCCGTCTCACATCTTATCCAGCATAACGTAGTAACCACTAAAACTAGTAACGTAACTCTGACAACTTTCCTTATTGACTAGAATGTTGTTACTCCCACGCAGTCAGTACTGTAAAGAAATTTCTATACAATTTATAACCTAGAACACATCTATAATGGCATTTCTAAGCGCTAGTACTCGTAAAAAGTACGATAACTGTGAAAAGTCTCATAAATTATAATAAGTAGATAGGTGCTTATATTATAGGGGCTAGTCGTGACGTAGGGGCACAAGCGACAGGTTGTGGGTTCGATTTCCACTCGAGGAAATTAATTATTAAATATTTTTATTTCCTCGCGTTAGTAACGAGGCTAAGCACGGCGTTCCGCTACTTACTCTTTCTTTTCCAGAGTTAGGCATTAAGTGGGGAACGGAATTATATTAATGAGAACGTAGTGTCTTAACTATGCGCCCAGGTTGTTTCTGCCTACTATGCTATGTACTTAAAGTAACTGACTGTAAACGGAAATGGAAAGGAGTAATAGACTATTTTATTTCTTCTCTTTTGTAACAAAACAAAGCGCGACGTTTAGTTCAGCAAGCAATGGGCAGAAAGTGGATAAACAGATTATCTTAACTGGTGTTAGTACAGTTAGTAGTAGGCTAGTGGTGGTGATCTATCTTTTCTCCTTCAGGTATGCGGTATACAGCACCAATCTAATTGTTTATTACTTTCTGTTCCAAATCGTACTGACTTGGAATATGGACAAATCCAATCCAATAGTTCCTGAGATTGGCACTCAAACAAACAAAACCTTCAGATCTATAATATAAACTATAATATTATTATCATAGAAGAATATACCAAGCCGATAATAATATATCAACGAACCTCTATTCTTAACTTTCTGCCAAATTAGGGATAACTTGTTTAGCAGGTTACGAACGCTGACTACTTATTTTTAGGAATTTTAATTTCCCCCTAGCTAAGGGGACTTAAGTATCATATAAGTACTTCAAGGGCAGGGGTTATAGAGCCTCGTTTCTGCTGACAAAGCAACTAGGGGGAAACGCTGGAGAAAACGTGAAGTAATTGTTATAAAAATTGTATTATACTTGTATAAGGTTAAAAGTGAATGAACTTTATAGTTTTTTAATGAATCTTGCAGAGTGCTGAGATAGTGAAATAAAAAATATTAATTTCTGTCCGTTTTCTGTTGTAGTAATCCAGCCTATTGTAAGAAAGCTTGTGAAAAATGTATTAATAACAAATCACTCCATTTATAGTTTATTCAACTCAGAAGAATTCATTATTTTCATTTTCTCGCTCTTTTAATAAGCCAAAGCGCGGGGTAGAGTTCCACCACTCAACACGTAACAATTCGAAAATTGGGCAGTTTGTGGGAAACGGAATGTTAGTCTCAACACTAGGTTCCCTCTGCACACTGTAATTCCAAGTACAAGATATAGTGTCGAGCTAAAATAAATGAATCATTAAATTAAAGAAACTTCTACTTTCACCTTTCTAAACATAAATGGTTATAAATATTTTCAAAATCCAATATACTTTGGAAATAATATTATACTTCAAATTGATTAAGAAATTATTTCGATACAGATGTGGATTGTGATAACGACATTATAATAATATATAAATAATAATAATATTTTGTAAGAAATTCCGACTAATTTAAAAAAAAAGTAATGTTGAAAATATACTATATTTCAATTAAATAAATTAAATGTAAATAAAATAAATTACATCTTAGCATTATTAAAAAAAAATCAAAAAGCTTGGGCTCGTCCGGGATTTGAACCCGGGACCTCTCGCACCCAAAGCGAGAATCATACCCCTAGACCAACGAGCCGATCGACGGTTCTGTCAAAATTAAAACTTTGATTGTACGACAACTTAAATATGTACATATATGTATTAATGTTTATATTTAATAATATTCGTATTTTTTTTATGTAAAAAAAAACATTTTAAATTTAAAGGTAGTGCGGGTTTGAAAGTTGACCATTACCCTATATAATTACTATAACTATATTATAATGTATAATTTTCTATTATGTATTATTAATGTATGTTTTTCAAATGTCCAATTTAAAATATTATAAAAACACGTCGACTCCGTGATCATATGGTAAAAACTAAGAATCGTGTATATGATTTTATCAATTCACATCGGTAGTTTTGTAGTTTTTTTTTGTTCAACAAAACAATGTCTTTATCTCTCGTAATAAAAGCATAGAAGTAGATTGACTCGAATTTGAATCCGCAGCCTCTCTATTAAGACATGCTACAACCACTACATAATCATAACGAAACATAATTAAACGCCAAATTCATATAAAATCAAATTCATACATATTCTAAACCAACAAATTAAGTAAATAGGCGGTAATTTCGTAATATATCATCAGGGAGAGTGTGTAGAGCCGTCCGCGGATGTAGTTACGCGGAATTGTCGTTTGATTTGTTTATGACGTCACAATAAGCCCACTGTGTAATTAACCGCGAACTGGTTTGCTCTATATGGTTTGTGAAAATTGACAAATATATTAGTAGAGTCGGAATTTGTTTTTGGAATTAGGATTCTATTTGGAAAGTGAGTCAGACAAGACAGAAACTAGTGTTAAGTGACGGAGTTACTTAACACTAGTTTCTGTCTTGTCTGTAGTAAATTATTATTATTAAATTATATTTTTTTTTGCTTCATCCCCAGCGCCACGTTCTTTACAAACCGCTCTCGCCTTGTCCAGGGTGTCATCACGATTTCCATACTTTTACACAAAAATATTAAGAAACTACTAAATAGTTGAGTTTGAGTTCCGCCACTCAAGACGCAATGCCTCCAGAATTTCATGGAAAGTGGGAAACTGAGTGTGTTAACACTAGGTTCCCTCTGCCTACCCTGCTGTGTGCGGGATACAGCGTGAATCTAATTTTTTTTATGACTACTTTTAGAATGCAAATGTAAATAAAAAAATATAACGTATTTTTTTGTTCTGTTTTCATTAGGTATGTCTATGACGTCACAATAATAGAAATATGAACTTATTATGAAGTAGTTTAATCACGATATAATGTGAAAACTTGATTGCGAAAGAGAGTCATGTCAATATTTTGCTTTTATTATTAAATATCTATTTTTTTAACTTTTTAACTTATTATATCAGAGATATATTTAGTCATATGAAATTTTATATAGAATCTTTGATAATTTACTATTGCTGGTCAATAGAATATCAATAGCATGTATAAGAATAAAAACAAAAAATTGTTTATATATCATTTTTATACGCTTGATTATACATACGAGTATGCATAAATCAAAGAAAGTCACGTCACTCTGTCGTCACTTAAAAGAACCGCACACTAAGACTATACATATAGCGTTTGACCTTGTAAATTTAAATAAACCTCATATTAAGATCAATCTGCATCTTAATGTTCCCCACATTCTGAGATATTCTTGAGACATTGTGGGCTTAGCGGCGGAACTCACCACTTTACTTTATCTTCATATTTGAACGGAAAAACGAAAATAACTGATCCCACCGAGTAAAAATCAAACCCACAACCATCACGTTGACAGTGCGCTGCACCACGACATCCTTACTCTTTCGTCCTCATTTGTACATAATAATATATAGAATACATTAAAAGCACATCTAATTAACAGAAATCTCCAAGGAAATTAATTATAAACTTCTAGTTAGCTAATTAAAAATATACTCCATTCTATTTACTGGAGAGGCATTTGAAAATCCTTAAATACGTATTGTTTATGCAAAGAGCGACAAGGTACGACCAACTTCGCTTGGTCATCAGTTATTCAATAAAGTTCAGACTGTCCGTACGTACTCGGTATGGAAAGTTTTTGATAAGTAGGCAAGCTATATGAATAATGCATGGGTGTAATTTCATTATTCGATGACACTACGTGACGAGTTTAGTCATTTTAAAATGGATTTTGTAGGCAGTTTGATTGTGGGGGGTAAAGTGAGAATGGAGATTTTTGTTTTTGTCTGTTTATTTGTTATGTTAAATGGAACTCTTTAATTTAAGAAGTCTAGGTTTAAATTCTGGTATAAATATACGATATTTTAATATTTTATGTTTTATACTAACTGTATAAGATTTTACAGGATATACATATATATTTATTTACTTACAGTTATAATATTATAGTGTTTAAAACACAAAACTACATATCAGCTACACAATCTCACGATTGCACCTACAACCTGAATAAAAAAAATATTGATGCCATAATTCACTTAAATCCTAAACTATAAAATCTTATATTATTGGAATGAACGAATATAACAGTAGTAAAATTTTCATTATAGTTATTCGGTAAGGCAAGATGGAATGACAGTCATTTTAGCCCAACATTAAATTATCTATATTTTTACTAATATCAGCGGCACCCCGCGCCTCGATATTTTTTATTGAATATTATTTAAGTGCATTAAAGTTATGTATGTTGGTATACACTTAATAAATATATACTTTTATATCTATCTAAATAGGCAAACGTGGATAAATAGTGGCTTCATCACCCAGAGGGGTTCAGTCAAAAATCAGTTCAACTGTTCCAGAGATTAACCCGAACAAGCGGAAAGGCAGACACATATCGTAAAATTATTTATATGCTCTTGAAAAAACACTGTTATTTTCCAATCACAAATTCATGGGGCTGCCCATGAATGTTATTAGCTAATATATAATAAACAAACTGTTTGTTTTGTTTATTATTAATATCAGGTTCGAATTGTAAAAATATTTTTGTGCTTGATAGTTTATTTATCGAGAAAATCTATAGACCAATAGATGCAAAGTAATCATGACAAAATGTTACACAACTCTTAGTTATTTCCATTTGCTTGAGCGGGTAAAGCCACAGTCCAAGTTAGTATTATTTAAGATACATCCGCTATTTACATAAATATGTATATGTATGTACCACAGCTTTAACGACAACATTTCTAGCGCAATGATTTTTTCATTGCTCTCTATAAAAATCTAATCCCTTTTTACGATTACTACATAAAATTCGAAATTAACGGTCTCCAATGTAATGCATAGCAAAATGGCTGTAAAAATGGTTGATTGGACATCAGGCTATTAGGTGGGAACCTGAATGTCGCGTCTCAAATACTACTACTACTACTATTATTAAATAATTTAAATATTAATTCTTGGAAGTTATTTATGTTGACCAGGAAATAGCAACTACCTATAGGTTAACCAACAATTACCTGAAAGACTAACTACTGACTGAATATTTGATGCCGTCATGACTCAGGGGCACAAACGTGCAATTGTCGTTCGATTTTTTTTAATTTCCCCGCTTTGGTAACATGACGTTGAGGTCCACCACTCAACTAGCCTCTCTATAATACCTCGAGAATTCAGCGGAAAATGGGGAACGGAAGTGTTCTGTTAGAACGGTGTGTTTTAGGCTAGGTTCCCAGGTCCTCTATGCCTTCCCTACGTTGCATGCGCAACAACAAACTAAAAAAATATTAGATACTATGTACTTGCCTTATGATTATTTGGATTGAACCTACAATTATCATTTTCATTATTATTTAAAGCACTATACTTTAACCCCAAAGAAAAAATACTTAAATGAAGGGACATAATCGCTATCCTTATAACATTTTACTATTCAAACATTAATTTCAAGAGAAATATTAGCAAAATTTTGATTAATTTCTTCTATACAAGGGAGCGTATAATTTTTTTACTGACAGGTCTAAGAGAACCTTAGCACATTTGACATATCAACGGTCAAGGTTAATGCTTTTTTAGTCTAATAAAATAATGAAAATTGTTAACTTCATGTTAAAATTTATAGAATGAGTGCTATTTATAAATATATTTAAAAAAAATTATGAATCTTCGTTCGCTGCTTTTCAAAATATTATATGTTATTTCAAGGAAATCTGCAGAAAGTGGAAAGCAGAGAAAATAGTCCTTTATTGTTCAAATCCTTCCTATCTACCCTAATAATATACGTTTTGTCGGTCTACTGCAAAAAAAGGTAAGGAGAAAAAGTTTGGATACTTCTTCACTGTATCCCGCATATAACAATATGCGGGATACATCTCAATATAGTCTATCCTGTAGGATAGACTATATTGAGACTTTTTACGTTGAGTGCCGAAACTCCACGCTTTGTCTTGTTACCGGAGCGAGGAAATAAAACTAATCTATTACCCCGAGTAGGAATCGAACCCAAACTCGTCACAATCATAGAATCTATATATATATTAATACAAAATAGGAAGAAGGTAAATAAAATATATTATAAAAAGTTACTATATAAATATAACAAAATCTATTCATAATTCAGTATTGTCTAGAGCTGGGCACGTACAAGCTAAAAGGTTATACGAGTTCGCTGATTCATCATTTCGAAGTGTCATTTGAGAGACCGCAGACGCTGAGACTATGCAGGAAGTCTGTCTGAAGCTTCGAGGATTAGCCCTCAGTGACATTGGCTATATAACCACCATGTAATATATAAAGAACATCCTCCTTTCCTTAATATATTCTTGTTTCTTGGTAAGTATCTGATTTAAGGAGAAAATGGCTTCAGGATGATAGACGGATTTTTTTTGTGTTACGTTGTATTATGCGTATAGTAGGGTAGGATGACGTGAAGCTAGTGGTGAGACACTCCTCACGCATCATCTATTTTCCGAGACATCGCAAGAGTATTTATTTCTTCGAACGAACATCGAACTCACAACCGTCCCGTTTACAGTGGACGCGGTGCCGTTGCGCCGAGACAGACTACATAATCATATATAAAAATATATATTTCACTATATGTTAAATGATACCATTATGGTGCAGAGGGAAAATGTATGACTGTAAATGCGATGATTGTGAGTTTGATCCACACTCGGAGGAATTAATTATCTCTATTTAACCAGTCATGTAAAACAGCAAATTGATTTATCGAGTTCTGCCGAATAATACATAATGTTTAAAATTCGTGAAGAATATTTCGGAGAATAGAGTCGTAGAGGATCGTGCGGACGACATTGTTTATGCCGTACGTACGATTGAAAAATATGTGAAAAAAATATAATAAAAGATGAAATATAATACTTATTTAACTGATTTTATTACGTGTTCTAAGATATGTTTCCAGCGTATTATAATAATATCAATTGATGAAAACCTAAAGCCAATATAAGCTGAAACACACCATACAAAATTAAGTTTGCTCAAAAAAAAAACAATAAATTTAAACGAAAACTCGATCCCCACAATAAAACCGTACATCCACAACTTAAACAACTCTAAATTCATTACATTCGCTATCTGAAGCACCTATATTTATACACTTGCTTTGTGTCATCCGTACAAAATGGCTGAAATAAACATGTCTTATGTGGCAATGATTCGGATTGTCACGGCCCTCCTTTAAAGTGATAACAATAAAGTGCTTCCATAAACTACGACGCATCTGGCGTCCGGCGACGTGTCCCGACGATGCCCTACTATTTATATTTCAGTTTTTACTTAATTATTAAGAAAACTAAAGAAAGCTGTTTGTTTGATGTCGTGGAAAAGTTCATTAATGTTTATAAGGCAAATAGTAATAGTGTTGAGGCCAGTCGTGGTGCAGGGCACAATGTGTGACTGTAAACGCGACGGGTTGTGGTTTCGATTCCCACTCGAGGTAATGTAATATTTAATATGTATTTTCAGTTCTTGGATCTGGTGTCAAAGTGTGGCTTTGAGTTCAACGAATTAACACGCAATGCCTCCAGTATTCGGCGAATAGTGGAGGGCGGAGTGTCTTAACACTAGGCACCCGGTGGTCTCTTGCTACATATGGGATATAGTATGAAGCTAAAAAAAAAATTTTGTTGTAAAAAATTTTTGTTTTTTTTTTATTTTTTTTATATTAGTCTCTTAAGTATTTTAGTCCCTGTAACAATGAATCGGATTTGTTTATCTTATACATAATATATCTCTACGTTTCAAATATAAAATGTTCTTGGTAATAGTAACGATTTCATGCCGTTCTTTTTGGCAACCTTCGCACTAACTCCTAGAGCTCCAGACCTGATTTAAAACAAAAAAAATACAAAAATTAAAAAGAATTTATCATTGAATAATATTTAAAATGGCTGAAATATGACGACATAACTGTAAAAACAAAATGGCCCGAAGCAATGCTTTGTTATGATTTTCATTTTTATCACAAAGTAGGTCACCTTCTAAGAAAGCTCTCTTAATAAATTGAACTTAAATAAATTCAAAGTAGCCAAGACATAAAAACGGTTTAAGTTTGAATTGTAAATGCAATGCATGTTTATTCTTACTGTAGAATAAAATTTCTAACTTCTTTGAAAGTAGTAACTGGATGTAGATACTTATATATTCTTTGTACATCTTCTTGAGAAGATCATGGATCATTTTGTGACATAATACACTTTTTTTTTACTATTATTTCTCTTGATGATTTTGATTGTTTAGCACATAATGCTATAAAGTCATTTTCAATTTTTTTTACTTTTATAGCCTTCTTTCTATTCTAGGTATTCAAAAGTTCACATGCCACAGAAGATAGTAGAGTAGTGTGTAGTGTAGTAGAAAAATAACTAAAAACTAACATTAACACAGCGTTACTTTATAAACAGTTACAAACATGTTATCATTATTTTTAATTTAACCTTTGGTGTTGTTTATTTTAATATTTTCGATTAATTTTATATATTGACAAAAAGTTTTGGTATGCTGATGCTGTTTTCCGTTCTCTGCTATGCGGTAGATATTAGAACTATAAAAATGTTTTCATATTACGTTTCTTAGAGTAATAATTTGCACTCAATTTCTAAATGTTAGATTTATGTAAAGGTCACTTGGTGTCTTAAAAACCTCTTGGGATTTAGTATTTCTAGTATTCAACTCGACGCACTAACACAGTGTCTTGTTTTGAATATTATTATCATAATCATTATTTTTCAGAGGCGAAGATATTATTTTAAAACAAATTAGATCTCCATAAAAGTGAATAAAATGAATTCAACGAACTCACAACCATTGCAATACTATTCAGTGCCCAAAACACGCAAGCTACTAATATAATAAATTAATAATAAAGAGGAATATTCAATCAATAAATTGTTTACAATGCCAACGAAGTTAAGGCATCATATAAAATACATGATAAACAAAAATATTTCAAATACTTTGGTCACATAAGCCGCGGTACGAAATTCTTATTCAAAATCGCTGATCTATACAGGTTGGTGTAATTTTCAATGGAATTCTTCATATATTCTTTATATGGTAAATATATTATGTACTATATATGTATACATGTATATAAAATAAAAGATTGGGTTACGCTTAGGGGCGTTTTTTTGTAACTTTCTCTTAGAATATTAAATAATTGAAGCTTGTCAGGGCTCAGTGGAATATTTCTCCGTTTTGACAAGACAAATCATAGTGTTGGCTAGTTAGCGTTAGCGCGTAGCTACTCAACGCACAATGTCTTGAATTCAGGTAAAGTAGAGGACGAAATGCCGTAACACTAGGTTGTTCAGCTTATTCCTGCTGCTCTCGAGATATTTTACAAACTAAATATATTTGAGGCCGGTCGTGCCGCAGCGGCACAAAGTGTGACTGTACACCGACTGGTTGTGGGTTCGATACCCACTCGAGGAGATGAAATATTTACTTAAAT
>DWAN01002693.1:0-14666 GCA_018230445.1 Heliconius hewitsoni | reverse complement strand
AAAGTGGGGAACGGAGTGTCTTAACACTATGTTCTCTCTGCCTACCCTGCTGTGTAGGGGGTACAGCGTGAAGCTGATTACTTAATATTTTAAGACATCGAGACATCGAATCAGAAACAAATTACACTATTTCAAAAAGGTTGTTTTGTAAAATACAAATTTTCTGTGGTGAAATCTAAACGAAACCTGAATAATCGATAGTAGGCGTTAGGCAACTGAAAATGTATTTTACGCTTGACATTTTTCTATGTCCACCTCCACGTGGTAAATGTTCGCGGGCTGTCATCGAGCGCGTCCAACTTGTAAATTATGTTCTCTAGAAAGTACATTGACATCGCTTATGCGTTCCACATTTTAAGCTTCAAATATAATTTATGGTTATGTATTTTCAAGAGGCATGTGACAAATTTTGTGCGATTAGCCAAACGTAACAATGCAAGCTTGCCTTAACCCTTAAGTAGGCTGTGTTCAATAGTAATAACCATTTTAAAAAAATGTGAAATCATTACCAGAAAATCGCTGTTATCGGTACCAAATATTTAAAAATCGATAAAAGATATATATACAAAAATGATATGCCGAATATTTTTTTTTCATATGTCGTAAGCAGCGTTACAACTAAACAGCACATTTAGTTGCTATACAATATATTGACATTTAGAGATTTACCAACAAGTAGCGTAGCTGAAAATGATTTGGTGGTGTGGTAATTTGGTTATACAAAAAGATAACGTTCATGTACTTCGGAAAGATTGTGGTTTCATTAATCAATTTATAAAGATTCATATTAATTTCAATGCCAAGCCTACTACTACATATTACCTACAACTACTACTAGGAGTAAGAATTTAATATCCCATCAGGCTTTAGATACGTCTTTTACAAGTACCAACCCTAAAATAAAAGTCAAGATAAAATTATATGCTTTTTTTATTCTGTGAATAAATTTAATTCAAAATAAAGTAAAATTTAAATTTACTAGTGACTCGGTTTAACACAAATAGTATTGATGTTTAAAATATGTTTGTAAAAAACGGTTAATATTTCTTCAAGCTTTTACAGTGACGAATCATCTAGAAACAGTAACTGCTATAGATTACGTTGACAGATTTTTTAAATAGATTATTATTATTATGTTTTCTTTTTTTAATGACTAAAAATAATATTTTAAAAGGGTGATAATAATATGACTATAAATTATTTATTTTATAATTTATTTAAATATTTTCAAGCAATTGCTCAATTATGGTATGTTATGGTTTTTTGATTATGGCATATATTATATTGTTTAATTTAATTAATTAAATTGACGTTTGTTGGCAATAGTTTTAATAAGATATAAATTATCCTATCCCAAAATCCCTAAATGAAATTTACAAACCAATGTTACAATAGGCGAAGCGAAGTGAACGCCTCAATAAAATCTGTGCACACACACGCTGTCACCCACGGAAGAGAAACCGTCAGAGACGTCGAACGCATCAAATATGATAAATGTTAAAGCGTTGATTCTGAACATCGAGTCGATCATAGATTAGACCATTTCTAGATATGAATGTGAAATTATTGAATGCAGTTGACTATATTAAACTTTCAATTATGTTTTATGAAGGACCGTCTTCAAAAATTGTTCCTAGCTTGATTCATTATAAATTACAAAAATATAGCAATGGGCAACACAAAAAAATAAAAATTTATATACAAAAATTAAATTTTAATTTTTTACCGCTACGTTCTTAACACTAGGTTCCCTCTGTCCCCTATCCTGCTGTGTTCGGGGAACATTTTACAAAAATATTCCGTCTTAAAATTACTAAGCTTCATTTTTGTACTTCACAACCTATCAAGTAAAACTTTCAATGAAATAAATTATACCAATTTAAAAAAACAATAAAACTAGGACGAACAATTTGACAAGCATACATTATTATATTATTTTCAAATAAACATATCTTATACAAAAATTATCTTCTAATGCCTGTTCTAGCATAAGTTGATCAGGGTCGTGCCAATCAAACGCGCCCAATGCAGGTCTGACACGAGGTTAGCTTGCCGATTCCTTAATTGCCTGACGTTTTGGTGTCACATTCCTAAGCAAGTAGCGTGAGTACTAAGTAGACTTGTTATTGCCAAACTTTTGATGCCAAACTTTACAATCCGGTGGCATGACGTGTAATATATCTAGGAATATATATATATATATATATATATATGTACAGAGAGAGATTTCTTGTGTGTATCGTAATATGAAGAATAACGATAATAATATGGTAGTGACTTGGCTCGTTAGCACGGACATGAATGGTGCAGTTCTTTAAAAGTTGTGTAATGTATGATTTCATAAAAGTAAATATACTGTAATGTTTTTTTTAGCTTCATGTTTTATCCCGCACATAGCAAGGTAGGCAGAGGGAACCTGGGAACCTAGTGTAAGAACACTCCCCACTTTCCGCAGAATTTTTGAGGCATTCCCAACACCGCTCAATTGAGGTGCAGTTGAGCATATTTGATGTCACATATTTTCAGTCTTTAAAGTAAGCGGAACCTTAGAAGGCAAACGGAGAGATTAACACTAACTAGACTTGAAAAATATAAAATTTTATTAATATCCCAACCACATTAAAACCATAACACAAATTGAATTAGGATAACAAGACAACTACAACTGTTCTAATAAATAATAAGTATACTAGATAAGTTACGAGTATAAAGCGCTACGAAAAAAAAAATATTAAGTAATAATTTAAGACTCATTGAGATCACATTACGTAAATCTAAATGTTTATTTTAAGCTGCGACGGGTAGCGTTAAAGAGGGTATAATAAATTACGTCATAATCTATAAAACGTGCTTCAAAACAAAATTATTTTGAAAAGGGTATCTCATTCACACATTAGTGACGCAACTCGCCGCTGGACGGTAATTATTAAAAAGTGACGTCCTGATTCTGGCCACCTTCGTTATTTATTTTTATTTTTTTTTGTCATTTAAATTTGGGTCGTGAGTCTTAAGTAGTATTTATGCGATCCCCAGCAGCGCGAAGGCGGTCGACCAAGGAAATTTACAAGTAAATGGAACGTAAATTTGGTATTAATTTAGTTAAGGGTGACTGGAAGTTTGAAAAAATAAAAAAATAACGTTTACTAATTATTGTGTTTGAATTATTGAATTACGTTAAATAATTTTATTTTATGTAAAACACTTTAACCAGAATAATCGAGTATATTTAAAAGATATTATTCATTTTTGTAATCCGATGTTACCAACATTTTACAGTAAGTAGTCCATGGACACGGGTAGATTGAGTTGGCATCCATCTGTAAATCTACTCATGACCATGGATTATTGCAGTGTTCGAAACTTCGGATTTCCATATACTCGTATAATACGAAATATAGGCGATTAATCCGGTTAAAGCGTTTTATTTAATACGTATAAAAATCGCGAAAATCAAAGATCCTTATCATTCAATTTTATTCATCGTCGAATTTTGTTTTTTTATTCAGACAAAAACATTTATCTACGTTTGACTATGTATATGTTTAGATTTAAGAATTATTTGCCAGTCATATCTAATAATAAATTAAACTAAGCTCAGCATAAATCACGAATAGCCACTAACTTAAACCTGTAGTGTGTTGTATCTGCATTATTTTGTGCCTTTATACCATTAAATATAATAAGACCAATCTCATTGCGATATAAATCCTTCTTGGACACTTGGAGCGGATCGCCAAAGCTAATTCTGTTGTGATTAATGCTTCTTGCACATTTCCACTCTAGCTTGAACATGCAAGTTTTCATCGCAACCCGATATCAACGCTATCAACGATTGGAACTTAATACGGGATAATAAGATGCAAAATACACCAATTTAATAATTTGAAACGTAATATAACGTGGTTATTCAAAATACGTGAGATTTAAAAGTAACCTGCTACTGCTGGTTCGCGTTTCTCACGCAACCCCTAACAATTAAATAATCCTACATGTTATATGATTAAAACACTGATTGGTGACGATTGTACGTGATAGTTTTCCCTGAGGCACTTTGATATAAGTTAAATGTTATATTTATAAATGAATGAATATAAAAACATAAAAATTTATTAATAATATTACAATAGTATATGTACAATGTTATTTATTTGGTCAATGGGTACATATATAAAATATTAAATTATTATTTAATTACGGATTATTGTGGTAAGAGAGGTAGGGGGAGACCTTGGTTGACCTTCCAAAACGCAGTATCAAATATGCTAGAGGAAGGTCACGTAAAAAGCATGAAGACCCTCCGGAGGGCATGTATGAAGGTTGGTGACAGTGGACGAGGCGAAAGGGGTATGTAAAGATGGTTGCGTTTGGCGCTCCTTTCTCTCTGACTACTCCGCTAGGGATAAAGCATGAAGCTAGTATAGTATAGTATAAATGGTTATTGAATTTATAATGACAATATAATTTATTACTTATTCAATATAAACATGATTAAGAATTATATAATTCCTCTTAGATTGAGAATCAATCTCAACTTACTAACAATTCAATAACAGGTTTGATAACATAAGAACAATACTTTGAAATAATTATAGTGTTGCCTTAATATTAATGGGTTTTGAATATTAATTACGGCATCTATACCGCGATAGCTATACGCAATCGTTTACAGGTACCGATGTCGATTGTAGAATCGATTATGTATGTAATCAATCACTCAATCTCGATTCGTATCAAGGCATTACTAATCGATTAGAAAACGTATCGTAGAAGTCATATATTTGTACAAATTACTTAAAATCAAAAGGGAAAACTGTCGGCCTAATGTCCGATTCGCATGACGAGCGGTACCTCGCCTAATTTATTTTATTTCCCTTTTCACTGCTTATGTTGGGCGGTGTGAGTTTAACTGCTGTCCGTCAGCACGCGTCAGGATGTGGACGATAATCGCCAGAATAATTATTGGAATCAAATGACTTATTTTTTTGTCCGGTGACCCAGTTCACACGCTTGTTTTTGTTCGAAATTGTACGTTATATATGTATATATGTATGTATTGCATGGGATATGTTTACATATTTGTAACTTTTCAGATAGTTAATATCTAATAAATATTAATTTATATTGACTCATGTGAAAATTCAAAATATGATATTAATATGGACAACGTAAAAGAAGGTCGCTAACACTTAAACATTGATAAATAATGCTTATAAAACATTACTTCGTTCTAATGACAAAACAAAGCGCGGTGTTAAGTTCCGCCGCTCAATTTATAATCGTGAATATATTGTTTTTCACATTTTTTAGTTTATTGAAAATTTATCTTATATTTTATAAAATTAAGGAACATTCATGAACTATAGGTATACTATATACATAAAATCTGTTAATTCACCTTAATTAAACACTCGAATTCCATTCCAACGTAACGGTATATTATTTATCTTTAAATTGTTACGCCAATTTTGACATGAATCAATAATAATATTGGCTAAGCTTGAATTTCTACATATTATTCTGCGAAAAATAAGAGTTATGTACAGCAAGTAAAGGTTATTTTCGCGTATTTCTAATATCGATGATTAGATTGCAAACAATTTCTTGGACAATGACGCTGGAAACGACTACCTGGCAGTGTCTTCCTAGAAAGCGGTAATAGTGAGCGCGGTAATCCTCTTCTACGAAATGGCGATCGCAAAAGATAAATTGTTAATTTTTAACTAGTTTTAGGGCTGTTTAAATATAAGTATAATTGTTAAATTACTATTTAAAAAACACGCTTATTTTAGATGATTGCATTTTAACATCAGTAAAAATAAGTTTTACTCAAACTTAGTAAAGTATGTGTTTATCAAAATATCAGTAAGTACTACGAGAAGTCTTAAAGAATTCTCGTAGTACTTACTGATATTTTGATATCAGTAGAAATGGCCGTGTATTGTATAATATATACAACAATTGTAATTTATAATAATTGATAATATATAAAATATATAGCTATATTTTGCTAATATTGCTTTAAGCGAGGTACAACCCTGGTATATTCGGATATTCTGCGTTCGCTAATCATCGTCGGGCGTCACAAAGTCTGCCGAAAGCTGAAGCCCGGAAGGATTATCTTTTTTGTGTATTACCTACACGATATTACCTGAGAACAAATCACTTCACGAAATGTTCGCTGTTTATCACTGTGTATATGGTTTCTTTTCTTCATGCACTTCTGTTATGTGTTTCTGTAAAATAACTCATATTACATAGTTATATGGTTGCTTTTGTAAATAATAATAATTATTATTTGTTATTTTCAGCTTTAGCTCCAATATTTCGTTTTAATGTCAGCTTGCTTTGGCTGATAGTACATACTTATGTAGTATTATATTTATAAGATTTATAGATACACATAAGCAATTTCTGCAACCTTTGTAATTAGGTAATACATGTTACCAGCTTGATGCTTATTTGGAAATAGTTGAAACACAATAGTGTATATGCACCAAACCTGGAAAACAATTAAACATAAATATTTTTCTTAGATGAATGGATTTCCCCTTAAAATAGTAATGAAATCTTGAAAACCTTTTAAATTAAAATTAATCATCATCGTCAAATTCAATTAAAGTTAATCTAAAAGTAAACTACAATCATAAACTACGTCTGATATTGAACAAAACAAACAATGTTACATCACTCAGCCCTCCTTTTTTATTTTCGCCCATTACCCAAAATACTACAGTGCATTTTGTTTGTACAACTTGATACTTTTTCACGACATCATATTATGAAATTTCCATTTAGAAACTAAACATGATTATAGGATCTTTTTTCTTTTTATATAAGATTTCTTTTTATAAGTGATAGGTACAACAAATAACATTAAAGGCGACATTAAAGTTAAATTCTTATCCGCCATTAAATTTACAAAAAAACCATTAATAGCCAGCTTAAAATATAATAGCAAAATATCATATAAAAGTATCTTTATATTTTTAGAAATGAAAATAAAATTATATAACAATGACTAAATTGGCTAAATTCGTAATAACATACACTTCGATTTTGATTATTAAAAATGTCCATCACAATACATCCCGAATCTCATAAAAATAACTCGAATATATAAGGGTATGACAAGATAGCAACCAATTACCGCACTCGGTGTTTATCCGAGCTCACTCATCTTAGCGCTCAATTCACACCATCATCTCACAAGTGTCGGAGGATAGTCCTGTTGTTTTTTGGTTTGCACCTTAATTCAAAAGCAAAAACTTAAAAACAAGTAGGTATCATATTTTTGGAAAGGTTATAAATATTAAATTTGGTCAATTAAAATAATATTTATCGTAAATACCTATTTTACTGATGACTTTTATTGGAAATCATTGTATTTGCTCGTGTTTTAATTGAATCAACACATGTGGCTAATATTATTTTTTTCATAAATCTCTCTAAATTTTATTATTTTGTACAAGGGTATTCATATAATTTATCTAATTTAATAGTTTATCGCTTAATCTTGTTACTTATACAAGAATAACACCAAGCTTGTCGTTTTGTTGGCTATCGGACGATGTCGAACGTCGGCTTGCATCAAAGCCGTCGACCCAAGACCGCTGCGCCTGCGCCGGTGACTTGGCGTTTTGCGTCGAGAGTGCGCTGTAAAATTTTTCCTTGTGCCTTCGGGTTTAATCTTATGTTTTTATTTCAATCAAGAATTACAAAATAGAAATCATAACAACATTTTTTTATTCGAGCAAACGTGACACGTATCAATTTGATGACTAAACTCCGGATGAAAATATCTTCCATGCAATAAAAAAATAAATTAAAATTAAATCAGCATTACATTATAAGGTAGGCAGAGGGAACCTAGTGTTAAGACACTCCGTTCCCCACTTTCCGCCAAGTTCTGGAGACAGCGTGTTGAGTGGCGGAACTCAACACCGCGATTTGTCTCAACATCAGAGCGAAGAAATGAAAATATAAATGCAAATAAATATTTCATTTTCTCGAAGCGGGATCGAAGCAACAACCAGTCGATTTTACAGTCATACTTTGTGCCTCTGCGCCACTTATATTAATAATCTTAGTATTTGGAACTTACATTATTAATATTATTAATTTACTTATGAACATAAATCTATGATCATTATGCATTGGGCATGTAAACTAGGTTTAATATATCTATTTATACTTAAAATAAAGTTATATCAATACATTTTTTATCATTTAATTGAATATCCTTGCGACTGCATTGCCACCAATTAAATTGCATTCACCGTGAACTCAGATCCGACCCACTTACCTGGTCTCAATTACATCCGTCCGGATATCCTAAGATAATAATTGAGGACTTCCTACCGTTACGCCCAAACTGAATCTTATAAAAAGGTATAATCTCGAAGAAAAGTTTTAAACGGGTTACTGGAGTGTTGGTTTCCGCTCCTGTTTGTCATAAATAAAAGAATCCTTTTTCATGGTTCTGAAATCTTACTAGAACTTAGCTACAAAATATTTTATTTACAGGAAATAAATAAACGTTTCATTTATTTAGATGCTTTTGCTACAAGTTTATAATTAAATTGCAGTTGAAGATAGTAGAAATTGTATTTTGCAAAGATTGAAGAAATAGTATTAGAATTTAAAAGTGAAACATCATAAATTATTTAATTTAATAAACTTTTAAATGATATGTTATATTATATACAATATCCGCCATTTTGTCCCAAGGTATGCACGTGCAAACGGTGTAGGCTTTCTAGTAACCTAACCCCGCCTTACGGTCTCACGCAAAAAATCGAAACTGAACACCGACGGGGGGTGTGCGAGCCGCTAGATGGAGGGGATAAGGCACAGTATGTAGAATATGTAATGCTATGTATTTGTCTTTGTTAAATAAACCATATTTATATTTAAAACATCTGCTGACATAACTCTAATTAAAATTTAGGCCATGCATGCAGATGTTAAAAATATAAGCTATTATAAATTGTAGCTGAACCGTAAAAAATATGGCAAAATGATTTAAATATAATCATCTTGTTACTATGTAGAAATATTTAATATAACGTGCCTAATTAATAAAGTAATTTTTTTTAATCGGCACCACATAATGAAAGACAAAATATTCACATCTATTGATATAACAATGTCATGCCAATAAAACCTATCCAGTCTAACGTGAACCTTCGCGTGTGTACGAATCCCAACAAAAGTTATCCAGAGAAGGGTAAATGAACTAAAACGCTAAAGGTCTCGATAAAGAGGTTGAATTATAAAGAGCTATCGTGAATTGTACACTTGTAAACTTGCTTTGTTAAGCGGCGCCTGCTATTATGGACTGACAATACAACTTGTAAGAAATGGTTTTTTAGAAATCCTTCATTCATAAAACTGTTAGATGCGTTTTGTGGCAAAAGCCTTGATAATAATATTTAACCTGCTGTGATTTATTCTCAATGAATTTATTTAAATGGATGATGGTGACAATGAGTCCATGTTTCTTCGGCATTTTTGTCGGATGTTTTGGGTTTTGTTATTTTGCGTAGCTACTTTTAAGTTAGTGAGATTTGTGTACAAAAAATCATATTATTGTGCTTTTTAGTCTATTTGAATAATAGATATGTTATTTATAATTGTTAAGAAGTCTTTTGTGTATCATTAAAATTTCCTTTTATTTTAACTAAATTAAAGCAATTATGCCTTAAAAATATAAGTTCTACTTGTTAAATAATATTTTAATTATTGATAATTTTTTTAATCAGCAGCTCAATTCAATCAAATAAATAAGTAAAAATGGCATTGGTAACAATAGATTTTAAACATGGAATAATCGAAACTCGAAAATTCAATTTCATCAACATATTTTATTACCAAAATATATACATTTTAACTTGGATAATTAGTGAACGATCGCTTTTGATATCTATGAATGTCATGATAAACATAAATATACGATCGAAACCTACACGAACAAAACAAAAATATATAAAAAAATTACATTCAATCTAAAATAACGTAACAACCGAGGCGTTCACATCCAAACCGTATACCAAGCCATACTTAATGTGTGTATATTTAAAATAAAAACCAACATCAGTCAAAACATGGGACAAGCGTATCTGAACAATTCCATTGACATTTAAATTATCACCAAATAAAATAACGAATCATTAAAATTTATTCTTTTAACATTGATATAACTACGTACATATATACATATTTTGTAAATAAAACCCTAATCTTTAATAATTTTCTATAGAAACTACAAAATATGGTTTTAGCAAGACGAACCTCAAACATTAAATAACGAAACATCCGAGACGTTCACATACCCATACCCAAGCCATGTACCGAGCGGAGCCGTACATAATGTGCACACGCATGCGCGGTAAGGAAGCTGCGCGTGAGATCCGCGCCGCAGCTGCGGCGGCCAGGTGTGCGGCCCCTCGCCCCGGCGGTACTCTTGCGCACGTTGATTATATATGAAGTATTTATTTTGTTTAGGTACATTTTTTATATGGTATATGGTAGAATGTTGTTATTGTGTATCAAAAATATTAATTTGTGTTTTATAGTACATACTTTTGTTAAATTAAAATAAAGTGAATTGTGTTTAAATAAGGGTAAAGTTTCTGTTGTTTATATTCAATGAACAGATTAAGATTTATTTTGTAATTATACTTTTTCGCTTGATTAGTAATTTTTTATAATAAAAAATATTTTTTTATATTCAATAAATTAATACTTTTATTTAATTCATTATTCATATACAATATTTATATATTAGTAACATAAATTGGATTGATAAAAGAAAAATAATTCAAAACAAACCAATAACATTCACGACTGTACCTCACTACCCTAACTAAATCTGTGAATGCTTGCGCAAACCCGCTTCCATGACATAAACAGTCCATCAAGTATCGTATTTATTCGAGCCAAAGTACGAAATACGTAATCTCATACTTTATGGCTAAACCCTCATGGGGCCCCGGTCCCCGAGTAATTATCCTTCATGTTTTTATATCTGATTTTTAGTGAATTATTATTTACGGTTTTAGTCTCAACCATATTGATATTAAACAATTTAATTTAGAGGGATTTTGATCTTGTTCACTTATTTAGTTTATGTTAGTGAGATCTAACGATTATTTGACAGTTTTACTAATTACTTTTGATACTCAAATAAATGAAATATATAATATGAAAAACGAATTATAATAAGATACAAAATTTAAACAAAAGTATTCAGAACAAAATGTATAAAAATTGATACTTATTAAATCATGAAAGAGGACTCACATTAAATAATATAAATAAACCTAAGTTTATTTATATTATTTAATGTGAGTCATTTTTATAATATACATGTTGCGTCTCCATATATAACTTAATCTATTGAGCATATAAAGCTTAAGCTTTTTTAGTATAATTGTTGTGCTAAGTAAGTAAAATAAAAATAACATTTTGAGATGGAAAAGACATAATATGAAACTTAGAGTATTTAAAAAAGTTTAATAAATCCGAATGGTATTTAACTATCTGAATATATTGTTATCTAGTAAAGTTCTGAATTGTAAAATTAAAAATAATATTAACTATATCATATCACTTTGAAAATTACACACACACGAAAACAAAGAAAAATTCAAAATTCTATCAAAAAGCAACCAACCAATCCATGAATCCATGACATAAACCGTTACAAACTGAAACACACACACACACAAATGTTAGTGGGTACGCATTAATTGAATTGCCGTCTCTGTAGTCTGTAGGTACATCCAGTAACACAGTTTTAGAGCATTTTACATCGCCTGTCCTCGATGTAGATAATGCGTCTAAATCGACCCAGTCTCATCAAAATGTGACAATACGCAGTAATCACTTTCTGCGTGATTTCGTGCAGCCAAGCAAACAATGATTTGAAAGAAATCACTTTTTATAACACTACTTTGAATTTTTTTTTCGGAATAAAGAGTGAATATTTCATTCTATTGGACCTTAATTGAATTTAGCTTTACCTCAATTGGATATATCAATGCCAATTGTTTGGGAGTTTTACTTGTGTTGATATAACATTTTTTTTAATTGTATATTATGTATATATAACATATTAAATATTGTATTACAATCACAAATACCAACCCATCATTACATCATTATTATCAAAAATTAAAGAAAGAAAAACAAAGCTCAAAATAGTAATTTACATTAAGTAAATATTTGTATAACGAATCATTAAAATTTATTCTTTTAACATTGATATAACTACGTACATATATACATATTTTGTAAATAAAACCCTAATCTTTAATAATTTTCTATAGAAACTCTAAAATATAGTGTTAGCAAAACGAAAATCAAACATTAAATAACGAAACATCTGAGACGTTCACATACCCATACCCAAGCCATGTACCGAGCGGAGCAACGGAACGTACATAATTTTCGATAAATTGAAGTACATGTTTTTAAATGAATATTTAGAAACACAAAAATACTGTAGTTGCGAAAGGAAAGTGTGGTGAGCTAGGAATTTCCTAATTCGATGAGCGATTAAGAACGTGCGAGTCGGCCACACACGCTCATATTGCTTTTGGATATTAAAAGCTTTTCTATCTTTACGACTTTCAGATGGTGGTACGACAACTTTTATGTCTATGTTCTTGAAATTGTTTATTAAATTTTCATTTTATCGTTACCTCTTAAATAGCTAGTAGTAAATTAAATGAAACTATAATGTTCGATATATACATATAAGGTAAAGCTATTAAAATATAAGTAAATCAGAGAAAACAAAAACAAACGAATTCTTTTTTCTGTTAAATTTCTCATTTGTTGTATATTATTTTTTCTTAATATTTGTATAGGTGTTATATGAGCTACCTACACTGATTACCTACTTAAATTAAGATAAATTTAGCTATACCTAGATCTCAATTTACGAAAAACTGTTCTCATCTCGCGATATATCGCGTCATATAAATGTCTGTAGAGAGTATAGCACAGAGCGACGCGGGCGCACGGCGATTTGTCGCATTTCACGGCACGCCAACAGGTCACGGCGCGGGGTCACGTCGTAATGTCACGCGGACTCTCGACCGGACACGATAGCTAATATCGATCTAGGCTTGAGATACGTGAGAGAGGAAGATAAAGTAGAACTGTAGTGTACTTTTTAAATGTGTTCGAGTAAATGAAAACGATGTTTGCCAGTTAGAATCTGACGCGCTGGAACATTTCATGCGTTGGTAACCATTGCCTAGCACATGATATTTACATAATCGGTTTAGAGTTGAAAACAGAGTGGCAGATATATATGATAAGTTTCTCTTTGCCATTCTCACATTTTGCGCGGGAGCACCAAGTGATATATAATGCATACTCATAATTGAGTGGTTTTTTGTATATATTTTTATTGTCTTTCTTTTATTATATAAGAAAGTCACAAATTGATAAGGGAGGGCCATTGTGGGACAGCGGCACAACGTATGACTGTATATGTGACGATTGTGTTGGATTCCTACTCATGCTAATAAGATATTTTCATTTCCTTGTTGTCGTAACAAGCTGAGTTCCGCCACTCAGCAACAAATCAATGTTACGAAATTTGGACTGTCTTCCAAGGTTCCCTTTGCCCACTCTGCTATAAAATTGATGCGGCCCAAAGCTACGATAACATTGATAGGCAGTACCTACTGTCCATAATTGCGCTATCTCCAGCTCTTTTGAACCATTACCACTATTTCGAAATAAACTGCTCTATTTATTTTCCACAACTAAAACTGTGTACGTACCAATAACTATATCATATACCAGCATCCGACCAACCTAGTGATTCCGTTTTCCACAGCTGAGTGAGAACGCGCCTGACTTCCTTCCGGAGCCGCGCCCGCGCAGCTTCCGCTGTCACCAGACCGGCGCGATCAATGGATGTGATGTGAGTATATGTTAAAAAAATATTTTATATGTGCTTTAATAATATTTAAATATCTTTGGCACGTCTAAGTTATACTATATACTCACATATAACAACAACAACTTGTAACATTGATTAGTAATAAAATTATTATCTCATAAATTGCATTATGTGTGGTTTTTTATTATTAGTCGGAAATAGGTATAGCTATAGGTATGTATGAGAAGTAAATCATATAAACATTGGCTATTGTTTTTATTGAATATGACATAGAAAAGTAACCTTAATGTTTATATTTATTAATTTCCCCCGTTAAACTTGCATAGGTATCTATGTAAATAAAAAAAGATGGAATATTAAATTGTATAACTATGAAGTCATTGCTAACATACAGTACCCACTTGACCGTCTTCCCATTATAATTGATATTATGATAAAGAGTTTTATGGCTATATTAATGTAGTGAATGTTTCAATTGCTTGAAACTGTCCTATCCATGTCGAATAGCTCGAGAATCTTGACTTTAAACATAAAGTCAAGATTCAATTTCTAACAAGAAAGGTGGCAGAAAATCCAATTCCATTAATTCTTATATCCAAATAATACAACAATATTAAGCAAATTTTGTAAGGATATATATAAAATATATAAAGATACAAAATTTTACCAATATGACTAAAAAATGTTTACCTATTGTTAGAAATCGGAAGCGGTTATAGTTTTTAAAATACACGATAAATACACA
>DWAN01002692.1:0-14666 GCA_018230445.1 Heliconius hewitsoni | reverse complement strand
ACTAGGTTCCCTCTGCCTACCCTGCTGTGCGCGGGATACAGCGTGAAGCTGATTTTGATTTATTTTTAAGACACTACCCTAATACATATAATTACTTAAAAATCCGGTACAATCAAATATATATTTGTATGAAATACATTTATATTGTAAAATAAATATAAAATTTAAATTCTATTATAATAATGGCGTCAAATGAGACTATAGAGATTAGTGAACAACATTGTATCGAGAATAACAATAGAACGCCATAAGTTACGACCAACTGCCTCGTTAGCCTAACAAAGGCGAGCAAGTTTGAAGCTAAGTGAGGCCCACACAATATCAACGTTCACTTCACTTCTACCTGGATCTATACTTCCGATCTACTTTATTGTTGACCGTACCAATACATTATCTGTGGTGAACTAAACCAATTGGGGGACAAATAAGCGTGTTTGAAATCAAGTGAATTTAATGACATTTCAATTCTAATTAAATAATTGCGATGTTAGTTTTTGGTTGAGTAGTGTATAGTGTGTTAGCGTCTGATTGTTAGCGCTATGGTTGTGGGTTCTAGCCCGGCTTAGAGGAATCATTGTATGCAATTTATTTGATTATCTCACTTGGGTTTCGTCATACAATACGTGTTACGTAAACAGATAAAAAGATAACGTAACACAAAAAGATACCCATAAATACAAAAAAAGAGCGAACACGGGGAGGGAACATAGTGTATTGGCACTAAGTTTTCTCTACCTTTTCTACTTATTATGCGAAAATATTTTGTTTAACTTAGATCTTTATTAGTTTAAAATTTAAAGTAATCTGTGTAGTTTGCATTTGAAAAATTCAATACCAACTATTAACATGTTATTCAAGAATTCAATATTAAAATTCAGACAAACCACAAACAGAAATATTCGTTTAATTAAGTTAAGCACTCCATATAAGTAATTTAATGAGGGCACAAGACTATTAATACTTAAGCGTCCACGTCCTGTACATAAAATATCTGGTGATTCACTATAGAAGGGCTGCTCTAATAAATCACGATAAGCACTTAATATATTAAATCAACTCCTTTATATATTAAATCACACGTTTTTTTAACAATAGGCATTTAAAAAGATAGTAATTTCTTTTTTTAGAGCTCTCAGTGAATAAGAGATAAGAAAATGTCAAGTTGTTATCTTTAAAATTATGATGGCTTATCTGATATTATTGTGTACATATGCTCGTAAAGAAATGGATGTACTTAAATAAAGTAAATACGAAATATAACACGAAAGAAAATTATGTAATATTAATGCATGATATTTTTTGATATTATGTGTTAAGGATTGTGATAATATAATATATACAGATTTCCATTAATCTTTCTGAAAATTTATTCTGAATCCAATAAATAAAATAAATACAAAATATAACTATTAAATAATAAAATGTGTTTAAGCTAAACAAGAAGGAAGACGTTGTAATAAATTCTTTGGTCTACTATTTCACTTGGTACATTATGCTATGTTAATAATTTCCGTTAAGAAAATTTTATAAAAGATATAAACATTTTTGAATGAAATAACATTCTATTATAACAAGAGTGATATGGTAATCAAAACAATTCTTCAATAGATATATTTAATGTAGTTGTCACTTAAATAACAAGCTTACTAGGATCGGTAAAATTTTAACAGAATGATATTTAAAAAGTACATACTTCAAGTCTCCCTTCATACAAAAATGGGGGAGAATTGATAGTCAGTAGTCCTTTAAAGGACACCATTGTAAATTCGACGTCAATAAAAGTATTAACGAGCGTTTAAACTCGCCAGATGAAGGATATGAAGGTTCAGACGACGATAACCCCTAAAATAGTTAGAATAAGTGTAAAATTATCATAAAATCTATTAGTACAAAACAACAAAAAAATTGTTACAAGATAACTTTCTTGGTCAAAACTTGACTTGTGGCTCTGATTGCTAAGCAGTGGATCATAGGTTCGATTCCTAACCAGGTCAGATATTGTCTGCTCGTAATATTTCTGTTATTACCTTATTACGCGCACAAGTGACTAAGCCGCAGTCGTTTGGCACACATACTTGCGGTTATTATTTAAGTTTTATTGCATTCATGATCGTGATCAAACCGCGCCCGGCCTCGACAGCCTCAATTACGCCAATGAGGGACCGGCGCGGGCGCGGAGTGCGGACGGCACAATCATCTCAATTTGTCGTTTACAGTTGAAACAGTCGAATTTTAAAAATGTTGAATGTTAGTTTTTTAAGAAGAAAATATAACATAAGTAACAATAAATAAATAAATCAGCTTTCTGCTCTATCCCGCACACAGCAGATTGGGCAGAGGGAACCTCCATTCCACATTTTGTGTCGAATTCTAGAGACATTGCGATAGTGCTGTGGGGTGTAACTTAACGCCGTGCTTTGTCTCGACACCAGAGCGAAAAAAAATATATATTCAATATAAAATTAAATAAACATTTCATTTCCACGAGTTGGTATCGAACTCACAACCGCGTTTACTGTCTTCCTAGCCTCAACATAAATATTAAGCGTAATAGTTGGTATTAGTATTATTTTGTACTTAGATAACTTATTTCAATACATTGCCTATATTTATAAATTCTATTTGTATTTGTCGTCAAAAATTGTTCAGGCAGTAAGTGCTTATTATTAACCATAATCTTAAAGGTTTACATACTATTGATTTTTTTTTAAATAAACGAAGCAAATTTTGATTGTTACATACTCAACATCAATAATAGTAGATATATGTTATATTTTTAAATATATAAATTATGAATATATTAATTAACATTTGGTCTTATTCTACAGCATTATTTCGGATTGCATTGCAAAGTGAATCATAAAATCACGTCATAGCAAAATGATTAAAGCTGAAATGACTGATTACTACATATAAATACATTCATATCTACCTGCAAAACCTATTTTATTCGAATAATGATAAAACTAAATGGTCAATACTTTACTTTATATTTTACTTAAATCGTATGTAGGTAAATGTAAATTGGTATGTGGTATGCATATTTACCATTCGGGCGAAATTCTGTATACGTTTTGATCCGCATTTTCTTTTCCCAATGTATCCTTTATGATTGTTCGATAAAAACGCACTATCTGTTGCCAGATTCCTTCATCACAATACACATTCAACACTTGGATAAATCACATCACATTTTGCGTCTATTGATTTTTGTTCAAAAAGGATACAAGTTACTAAGAAATTTTACTTAACAACCACTTTCCACATTGTTTTTGCACACGACAAACACAAGTAAAGAAACTGTAATAAAATGTTTATAATAATATTAATAATAGTTAATTCAATGGATATTAAGAGGCGTAGGTATAAAGCGTGAGTAAACGTAGTTAGTTGTACTGCTCGATTTGACAGCTGCTCGCACAACGCGGGGCGCGCTATCCCGAAATTCCCTATCCGTGTATTAGACGTCTAATGAATGCTTGAATGAGCGCGCCGCGAGCACTGGCGTGAAGTTAGACGCACATGTCAAAGGGATGACGGCTGACGGGAATGGGATAAAAATAGAACGGGATCAAATACACTGTAGCGCGACTAGCGCGGTAACATAAAAAAATCTTGAGTAATTATGCTATACGGAAAAGGAATACATTAAACGAATAGCATTGAATATATCGCAATATCAGTGGATACTTTCCATTATTCAATGATGAATAAAGAAATTCCTTGAATAAAATATTTCGTCTTTATAATGTTAGCAAAATAGTAATAATTATGGTCAAAACAAGCAGTACAACACTCAAACTTTTAAGAATTATATTGTAAACTAATGTATACAAAATAAATAAAACTAACGTTGTTAATCGGATCTTGACTACACCACCGCCGTGTAATACGTCAAACGCGCAGGCGCAGTGCGCGTAACTGACGTACGCATGCTCACTAACTTCACTCCATTGAACGTTGACAACTTTTTTCGCGGCAAAGTTAAAAGTACAAGTTATACGAGTTGCGTTAAATGTTAATATTAAAACGTACACAATAGTAAAAACTTTTTGGAGATATGCTTTTATAAATAAAATAATTGAAGAATTTAAATAAAAGTAAACTGAATATGAATCCTGTTACAAACTAGGTAAGTACACATTTTTACTAAACAACTAAACTACTAAACACTAAAATAAGTCTGCAGTAAGCTACACAAACTCTTCAAACTGATGCCAAATAAATAGAAAATAGAAAACTAAAAACATTCAATAAAGAAATTTTAGTTACATTCGCGATCTCATTTTTCACAACCGAAAACTTAACGGTACATTTAGCAAGCAACTCCAAAGTAATGTGGGGCCAAGTGAATGACCTCACAGAACAAGACATAGCGTGGATAGTAATCATCCCTATAACTTTTCATTCTGTCTAATCCTTATTGCTCTATTTTTCATTAACACTCCCATATAATCCATTTTTCACGGGGCTTTATACTTGTGTGTGTGTGTGTTCATAATTCATGATTAAATCCATCATTATATAAAAATATTACATGTAAATGTGTACTTTAACATTCACCGATTAATTTAAAGTATCGTAATTAATGAATAATTATTATTCCTGTTGGATATTAAATGTCCAACGTATTTTTTCATGTAATTCAATTTTGCATAGATATTTCATTGACAGTAAAGCAAATATTTAAATACTTTTTTCACAATATCTAATAAAAAAATCCCTATATATGTATACATACCGCTGTATCCTGAAAAAAAGTTCAATTGTATTTTTCTAGCGCCATCTAGTGTAATTTTATTACATTTTATTGTTCGCACTAATAAACACTAAACATCAACACTATCGACCCAACAATGTACTTTAATCAATTGAAGCCAGATGTCGTTTGTGATGAAATTGAATATTCTCAAGGGCTACTTAAATTACAACATTCGTCAATCTTTGTAAATTGATACTGATCCGGAGTAAGATTATATTACATAATAAAATATTTACATAAGCACTCTACACTATTTTATTTGCCTATATTATATAGTAGTGATGCTTTATTATTAATTGAAAATTATAGAAATTAAACAAAAAAATATTTATCAGTAAAAAAAAAAATAATTAACTATTTTAATTAGAACGGTTTAGTTTTATTTTAGTTACATAAAAAGTCTATGAGATAAATTATTATATGTACTTTAGAGAATTTAGTAGAATAATCAATAACATAGACTACCTGAGCTTAATTTCCGCTTTCTTCTCTTGTATATGAACACATTTGCATCCCCGGAGTACTCCTGATAATAAACACTTATCGCCAAGTCTATTATCTTGGCAAAAACACACAGCACTAGGCCTATCATGTTAAATGATTTAATCACAGCGCAGATTATCTCTTATCTATGTTGAGCTACACTGAAGGTCGTCTCTTTCTCTTTCTAAGGTTGAGTCTCATAAGAGTACTTTTTATTCTATTCTTAATATAATATCGTAACACTATCTTCGCGCATAATTTGTGTAAATCTAATTGTATGTTCCACATCACCTTTAGTGTGTCAGAAGTAAACAAACACTGCACTCTTGTTCAGCGTTCCAGTTTATCCAGTGGTCAACGCGTTTATCTGTAGGTTATCACAAACTTGATCCTACAAAGCGTTCAAAGTCAAGTCTACGACTATATATATATACATGTCTTATAATAACATCACTTTACGCTCCGGGAGTCTTCAAGTCATTTCTAAATATGGATAAAATTATATACCACACACGACAAAACATCATAATAATATCAGGAAATACATTATATACACTTTTACTATATAAAATATGATTTCTTGTACTTCAATACACTGACTGAAACTGGTTATTACAACTATTTAAATAATACGTAATGCATAATATGAAACTAACAAGTGATACCTTTGAAGGGCAGCTGTATTGTGGCCATGCAACAGTTAAGGATAAAGTGTTTGTCCTACCTAGCGGTAATCAGTAGAGGCAGGTGGTGCGTGTATATGTATAACGACGTGTTAGAGTGCGTAGACCTCATATCTAAGGTGCTTGGTTAAATGTCACGTATAATAAATCCTGTTTTCTTTTTTAAAAATAATACGTAAAGTATAAATTTATTAGTAGTTTCGAATGTTTCAGAATTTCCTTACTTTGTCGCTCTGGTTTTACATTTAGGAATATACATTTACATATATAATCATAGGAAAACGAATTTATAGTAGATGTTTTTAAATAATTTGGAAGCAATTTTTGATAATCATTTTTAGAGATGTTTTACAATCTTCAAAGGGGTCAGGATAATATTTTTACGTTCTCTACATTGTTGTATGTAATAATTCGTAAATTAGTATATCGCCTAAACAATAACGCGTGAACAATAAAAACAATAGCAATAAAAAGTTCCCTATGGAGTAAGCATTGCATTATACGATCAAATTATTCAGAAACCTCATTTACACCTTCTTCATTGGTACTTATTATATTGGTGCTTATTGGATTCGTTAAAATCAAAGATCATAACCGAAATAGTAGGTACTATTGCATAAAACACACGTCTATTACGTATATACGCCGAGATGTCGGGACCGAGAGAGGTGTGAATCGATGGACTAATAAAGAAAGGGTGACTATCGGTGAAGAGATTAAGCATCTCGATATTCGTAAGAAATGATCAAAGAACCTATGTTTCGTTTTTTGGGCGACCCTCCAAATTGCGCCAGAGCCAGCGCTGAGAAAGTGAAGATTTTTAGAACTCCTACAATTTTAATGAACGTTGTATGTAACTATTTACCCCTACAATAATAATGCTTTATTGTGTTTATTTTTCTGATATTGTGACCATTCTTATTTTAATATCTAGACAAATAAATTAAACGTGGAGTTATATAAAATTTTAGGACACAAAATACAGTTCATTTCCTATAGGATTTTTTAAAAAGAAGAAGAAGAAGAAGAATTTTCTCTTAAAATTTTACAAGAACCTTAATGCCAAATGTTGATTTTCTACAGCCGCTCCCGAAAAAGCTTTATTTAATATAAATTACATAGATACCTACTTCATCGCTCTGGTTACGATACTGATTAATTTACATATATTAATAGTATATTATTATATTATAATAACAATAAATAATAATCAAGAAGAATAAGTAGGTGTATCTGACATTTTAAATTACAAACAAGGTATGCAGTGAAACCTTGGGCTATGCATTTGTTCACGCTTGAACGTAGGTCTCAGAAGCGAATAGCGATATCGTGACGTCCGGAGTGGAGTTGCACTTATCATTTTAATTAACTTTAATTCAAAAATGTCTCTCATAGGAACAATACTATCATAATATTTATATACAATTTCTTTTTTACCTTAAAATGTTTATGTATATTTGGATGCGATTTACTTAATTTAACTTAAACAAAAACTGAAAAGTATATAAAATAGAAACAAAATATAGCCTACTCAATCGACGAAGATTAAAATAAATTACAACCAATTTAAATAAAGTTACATTCATAATAAGATATCAAATTTTATTAATTTATCATATTTAGAATAATTCCTGTTAAAGACAAAATTACAAAATCTACACGACATATACTATTGTATGTACAAATACGATGTAAATAATTTATTACCGTTGACTAATGAATTACTAGCAAATTAGTATAGTGATAATTTTTAATATTTATAAAATATAATTCCACACTTAGGAAAGAAAAATGGTCGGTCAGTTCCTAGGAGGCGCGGGTTCGAGTCCCGATACGTTCAATTTTTTATACGTTTTCTAAATAAGTATTGTTTTTGGTTGTTATCTTGCTTGTATGTGTCGGTTAATTAAGATAAATTAGAATATATTATGGTAATACATCAGAAATGCTTATAAAAGAAAATACATTAGAAAAATAAAAAATGAAACGCTCACCCAGCATCCTATTCACTTCCTTTTCAGTCATCGTCGTCCTCGACGTTTTTCATTGCGGATTTTCTGTAAAAAATATGAAAATTATACTAAACGTAATAAGCGCATTTGTAGGCTTATAGCTCTCATAATTTAAATTATATTACAGAATTGCTACTGTAGAGAGGTGTTATAGATATATAAAAGTTATTTCTAAAGAACTTTTAGCTAATTTATGTTTGTAATATTTCGTTACAGGGCAACTATTATAATATAAGCGGACGATTACGTATTGGACATTACCTGGGTATGTACTGCTTTACTCCAATAGAACGACGAACAGTAAGCACAAACAGTAACACAGACACTGAACAAAACTTTTAAAACAAAGATTATTGTACAAAATTATTATATCTCATCGTATTGTAAATAAATTTTCACATAGATTTAGTATCATTTTGCTAAAATTGTATAAAACATTGTAAAGATTTTTTAGATTCTCGTAGAGGCATCTCTCTACGAGGGTTGAAAGGCGGATCGCGGAAATGCACGACTATCGCCGAACGTTGCCGAATGCTAATTCCGCACAGGACTGTATTCTAACTGTGACCTCATTGAAAATATACGTTTATATTTTTATAACCAGTAAGCACTTTTCCGATATTTGATATAATAGTCTTTAAAAAACCAATGGAAAGGAAAGAAATCTTAAAACTCAGTCAAATAAGCACATGGTCATTTTTATCTTACAAGGTAACTTATTTTATATTCGAAAGATAAATCCTTGTTTTGAAAAAAACAAATAAAGGTATAATATTTCATAAGCTCATATCGATTTGTGTATTTGATTTAAAATATTACGTGATATTTTAACCCAATCCGTGCCTGGTCCACCCTGCAGTGAGGTCGTCGTTTTGACGCCATGTTTTCCGCGCATGCGCCTCCATTTTCCATTACGGAGCAATCACTAAATATATAACATAAATGTATAACTAAGAGTAGTCTTAAAGTGTTACCAGTTTAATATTAAAAATATTTTTTTCTTTGAAAAATCTTGTTTATAATATATGTTTAATAATTTCATATCAAAGAAAATTTCATATTAAAACATATTATGGATATCAAAGGTGTAAACACCACAATGTCCTATTCTAAGCTGATTGACAGTAAAACTTAGGATCAATACGTTATGACGTCACACCATTGAGTCAGAACGGAAGACTTTACTTCCCTCCACGATACGGAAATATCTAACTCACTCTATATAGGGCCTGCGATGGTCTCGTTTACTGCAATAATGACCATAAATATCTGTCTATATTTAGATTTGCAAGTAATTTAAGGTTTAAGTTTTAGTACAGTTAGCACAACTGTTGAAATGATTTTATAAAATAACAAATTCTATGCCAATTAGTGTTAAATACACCAGTTTCACGCTGTACCCCGCATTTAGCAGGGTAGGCAGCGGCAACCTAGTGTTAAGACACTCCGTTTCCCACTTTCCGCCAAATTTATCGAGGCATTACGTGTTGGTGCCAGAGCGAAGAAATGAGAATATTAATATATAATAATTCACTCCTGCGAGTGGAAATCGAACCTACAACCGTCATATTCCAGTCACAACCTCGTGCACCTGCGCCACGACGCTCTTAGTGTTACGATGGCCTATAGGAAAAAAATATAGATAGATATATAAAAAAAACAATAAATAAATTTTATAGTTTTCATATTAATTTAAGCCTCTGTCAAGTATAATAAGTAGCATCCCGCATGTATTATGCGATATTATTACGAATGTTATATCTTTATATTATATATATTATATTCAATAAGTTATATGCTATCAGAAAGTTAGACTAAATCCCACGGGGTAACTTGAGGGGTCGTTATAAAAAATAACTTATTTATTTTTATTTATATGACTTGTTTTTACTTACGACTTGGCCCTCGTCAAATGAAAATAACTAAGAGTTGTGTATGACCCAAAGTAATTTCGACCACAGTTACAGAAGCTTGCACTCGTAATACAACGATTAACGTGATGTGGTACTACGTAGTTCCTAAGATAAGCGCGTGCAACTAAACAAACTGTCTATTATCCAAAATATAATTATATTAAGTGGCCGCTTAAGTTCCAGAATGACATGCAAAAATACAAACGTCCGTTCAGATCGCTAGTCATTATATTTTTTATCGTAAAGAAAATAATATTAATAAACCGGCAAGATATCTTAAATGACACCTATTAAAATGTTTTAAGTGCTCTAACATTTTAAATATACTTTTCTTAGCTTCGCGCTGTGTTCTGGACAAAACAGGGCAGACTGAGGCAAAATGGGAAACTAGTGTTAAGATGTCACCATTAAGACATTTCCATACCCACTTTCCGCCTAATTCCACCGGCCACCACGACTGGCCTCAAATATTTACTATTAGGTGTTGAAAATAATATATTTCTTATAATAATAGCGCTATGACTACTCAATTATATTCGACGTACTTCAAGGACAGTAACATTCCCAATTAGGTGTGCATATTGATTCTATGATAATCGAACAGCGTCATTTCGACTATAAAGAAGCAAGAATTAATTTAAAACAATAATAACAATGCGATTTCTCTCCAATACGTTTTGGCGCCATGGGACTGTTTCGTGATAAGGGAATAGCTAAGGCGCAGGAAACTGTTAATTAAAAGAAAATATGTATTATTAGAGGCCAGTCGACGCGTGTCGGCACCAGCGTTCGACTGTTGTGGGTTCAATTTCCACTTGAGGAAATGAAATATTAAATATTTATATTGCCGTGCATTTCTAAGTCTCCATAATTCGGTTTAAATTGAGGAAAATAGAAAAATATATGATAGCTTCCTTGTTAATTTAAAATTTTAAATACAATTAAATTTAAATTTATTGGAAAAGTACATTATGTAAATCGTTTTTGTCGACAATTGTAAACGAAATCTATACAATTATACACTTAAATGCCGTTCAGGTGAAAGTGCAAGAATTTTTAAACTTAACCTTGTTTCACACTGTTTTCAAAATCTCACTTTAATAAATGTCATCTCTATACTATTTACACTTCACGAAACCAATGTAAAACTTCATATTTTATATATTATCGGTACTAAAATTTATTTAAAACTCACGAAGTAAATACATTTTTGTTTTTAAAACACTTTTGTTTTTAATTCACTGAATGCCGTCTATAACTGGCAGTAATTTGGCAAGACTGAGTAAAGGACGTATATGAAAAAAATTGCACCATTCGCTGTTAATCTAAAGTATTACTACCAGCATAAGTAATAGAAGCCAATTTAAAAAATCGAGACAAAATATAAAATAGATCAGTAACTGGTCTTGTTTTTAGAACCGATTGTATTAATTAACAGCAAAATATAATATATTTATTGTTTACACTAGAAGAGAAAAAAACTATTTTCTAGTCCAAACCCAAACAGATAAAAAATCTTGATTTAATTACTAATTAAATATTTATTTAATTAATTAATTTAATTTTATCTTAAGCCGTCATATCACATATGCACTAAGATCTAGATACTACAATCTCACAGATTCGTAATAGATTTGTAATAGCGGCTCACGCGCGTGCCGACCGTCCGACGAGATTCTCTACTGTTTTATTTCAGAGCTGGCTCTGCACTTCGGCCGTGAGACATTGCAAAGGTGTAAGGTATACGTATGTAGGCAGTACATTACTCAAACTTGATGAGCAATCCACAATGTCGTTCGTTGACTGCGATGAACGCCGACACCAATTATATTAATTAACCGACATTAGTTCTGTGAGATGCGCGAATTGATTTCACAGTTTATTGTTAATATTTGGTTGATATCGTAGTTGTACTTTAGTTTTTTTTATATTAACAAATATGCTTATAACTAAAATTTAAAAATTGTTTGAAAGCTTTAGCCAATGTCAATTTAATTTTTTTTCGATATTACATATTTAATATAGATACTTCAGTAAAGCCCTGCAAAGTGAAAATAAGATTTTATCAATTTATTCATTGAATCGAGACGATGTCTTGATAAGAATGTTAAGAAATACTTGTTTAGGTGTATAAAAATAAATTATAAGAATTTTGTTGCTTGGACGAAATTACTATTTTAGTGACAAGGCCATGTGCTGTACATGTAATCTGCGTTTTGTGCTCTGTATTATTTTTGTAATTTTCTGTTAATTTTTGTTTAGATGCAAATTAAGCGACAATTTTTAGACGAGACTCATGTAGCATATTTTTTTATAGTAGTTGTAACGATATGACAACAAAAGAAATATAAAGATCCACTTTATTTAGCGGGCACCATACTAGGTTACCTTAAAATATAAAGTTTCAAATCGGATATAGAGTCTGTTGTAGGTACCATTTCAAATCGAGAGAAATTATTATTTTTTATTTTCTTTTTTCTTTAACAAAACAACGACTGACGGGGTGTTTTAAAAGTAGCATCCCTTTTTCTACCCTGATGTATACAGGATAGACCGTAGCTCTAAAATACCTGATACTCCTAGTAATATTACTGATTATATTGGACCTGCCACCTGTTACACAATTTTAATACACAGCTTTTTAGTAACAAAGTTATAAGAATATAGACAATCTTCACCACTTTCCAAATAAGAGTTCAATATTATACGACACTAATAATTGTCATCGATTAAATATGTTTAAACATAACTTTTAATAATGATATTATTGGAAGGAATAACAAAAAACAGATACCAGAAGGGACAAAACAACAACTAAAGAAATATCACGAATTCAATTATGTGGCGTTCTCTTATAAATGTATTAGATTATTGAACTTTTTATTACAATAAATAGCAGTAACTAATTGTTTAATAGAAACTTTGTAGTATCTTTCTTTACCTTTTCATTTAGCATCTAATCTTCTTATTCAAAAGTAAATAGGAGTATTAAGCATTGTTTTTCAGCTACACTTAAATATAATTTTGCTAAACTCTACCATTATTTTTTTATATACCTAAATAGAATACAAAGTAATTTTAATAAAAAATGCAATAAAGAAACTATTGTTACTCAATTTTTGCACTATATAATAACACATTAATACTTAATTTATTATAACTTAATACGTCTAATTAAAACTTAACACGTCTGTAGACGTCTGATTTATGTGATGGAACTCACGTAGGTACCTTTCTTGTATCATACATGTAATGAAAGATAAACGGTTGAATTAAAATTACAGTGTAGAGATTATGACCGATATATCTTATCACTGACGATACCTTGAAGGAACACTCCTCTATTTCCTAAGATTTACCAATTATAATGGTTAAATTGACTAAACAATAAAAGATATTATGTGTATTTTTACGATAATGGTCAATGCTATTCTATAGAGAAATTCAGATAATGTACCATTCAAATATTACTATAAATAAAGATAGAAAATTATTTATAGTAATATAAACAAAGAAAACGGGCTTCAGTAATCAAATTATTCTACAGAAATCAAAATAATCTGTTCAGATTAAAGCAGCTTGCAATCTCCTTCAAAGCAAGTTGGCATTTGACAATGCGTGAATTAAATCAATAAAGGCCTAATAGCCTGCATCGCAACGTCTCCAGCCATACATATAATACCGGTTGAGTGCCCACTATCATTGGCAATTGGTATAATCGAGTTCGCTGACTCGGTTGAGCGAGCAAATATCACACCAGTAGTGTCTACTGACCAGTCCATCTAACATCGCACTGATCCCATAGCCGATAGTTCCTGAGTTATCAGCAGTTCTCTTTGTTTTCAATATGCAAACAGACTAACATTATCTTATCATTTGACATTAGCCGAAGCAACACGTTACTGTTTACACGTCTTGTGATACGTTCGCTGTGATGTGTATCTTCTATTTTAAATAAGTTAGTGAGTGAGAAATGCATTGTGTATAGTTTACCGATACTAGTTACTTTACGATAATAAAAACCATGACTGAAAGTTCCCTTGACCTTCGGGAGTTAGAAAAATTAAGGTTTGTTTAGATTAGTCGCCAGTCTGTGTACCATAAATTAAAAAAAAACTGAAATCCACTTTTATACGAGTGCATACAACTCTTTTATCATAAATTATCTCTAGATCGATAATTTACCAAGTGTTTACTATATCGCTATTTCAGATCTACAAATTTGCCGTCTCAAACAAAATGCCGAAACTCAGTTTCTCCGGAAGTTTCTCACAAGTGGCGATTGATCTTAGAACCTGCTCTTGTTGGTGCCATGATGGCTATAAACTTGGGTCAGACATCTTTACAAAATTTCTATTTACGCACAGCTTGTCACGTGGACTTGAACTTCTCACTTGATATTTGCGACAAGGGTGTTGGAGAAGAATTCAGAGTAGCTGAGGTAAATCATTTTAATTAACAAGCAATTTTAATTAAAAGTAAAGTACGTTTACACGATGTTAATATTCTTTACCTTTTTATGATATATATCACCGGATCCGGATGCGGAAACGTTGTGTATTTGAATAACATAATTATATGTAGGTAAAGCCAGTAAGGACATTTGATTATCAGTTTTAAAAAACATACAAAACCAGATAGATAAACGTATAAAACATAAGAATGTTGTTTATACATTAACTTATGCAATCTTTTTGTACATTTGCATATATTTTTTCCATAATCTAGACACACGGCAGTGTGTCCGCCAAATTCGAGCTAAAAGCGACACACCGGCCGTGGGTTATATTACACGAACCATTTCGGACCTATT
>DWAN01002691.1:0-14669 GCA_018230445.1 Heliconius hewitsoni | reverse complement strand
TTCATCTCCTCGAGTGGGAAACGAACCCACAACCAGTCGGTTTTACAGTCACACTTCGTGCCATTGCGCCACGGTCGGCCTCATTAATTAATATAATATGTTATTTTTTATTTATATAGTATATAATTTTCTTTGGGGTTATTGTCATTTTTGGTAGGAATATTTGTTAAATAAGAGACATACACTGAATAAAACTCTTCGATAACGTCTATACAATACCCATAGCAGGTTCAGTCGCAAGTAGTTTCCAAAATTATTGAAGTGACCAAGCGAAGCTCTTGCTGGTCAAAAGTGTATTTCGTTGTAATGCTACTCCTCCTAGGCCGTTAAACGACACGGTAATCCCCGAGAAGTAGTTTGGTGATAATTGTAATTGTAACTTTTGAGTAAATGGTCAAAATTCGTCCCATAGAATTAACATGTGGAACGTTTTACGCGCACAGATTGAACTATGACTTACCTAAACCAGCGACAAAACAGAAAATTTCGCTAAATTTTCGAAAAATTTTACACAATATAGCTTTGCTCAGCTCCACCCGCCGTACACAGCATGTGGCGGAACCTAGTATTGCCTCCTGTATTTATAATTAATTTAATTATTATTAATTTAATTTTATTCGTATCAATTTCCTTCCACGCGCCACGGAACTGTGGCAGTGTTTCCAAGTCTATACGGCATGGGTACCTTCAAAAAGCGCGTCTATCACCACCTTAAAGGCCGGCAACGCACTTGTAGCTTTTCTGGGGTTACACGGGGTCGTGTACGGCTGTGATCACTTACCATCAGGTGACCCGAACGCTCGTTTGCCTTGTCCTTTTCCATAAATAAAATACAACTTTATTGATGTAAGTTCTTATTATATAGTTTTTGGGGCTCCGCAGTAAGAAGTTGGTTGACATTTAAGTTACCATAATTATACATTGAAATACCATCTGAATATTGCATTTTAATAAAACAACGTACGTCATGTATACTACTTATTTAAAGTATCGGGTCAGGTTCCCTCAAAACTAAAATACACTCAATAAAAAAAAAACAGGAAATACGTAAAAATACGTAATAATATGCTTGTATCATTAGATCATACATCACATAATTGTAGGATATAAATTGATAAGAAATAGCTCTCGAGTGTCGACTGTCCGCGTCGCAATTAGACTAATTGATGTGTCCACTTTCTGATGGAAAGTTGAAATGTGTGTAGTTGTACGAGTACTGATGGACGGCCTCATGTTGGCTACTCATTCGTTTATTTTTTATTATATCTGTGACAATTTAATAGGCGGTACGAAATATTATTTATTATTTCATTAGTAGATCCAATTTCATATAATATATAAATTAGAAGAAATGATGACAGAGAGCTACGGCTGTAGGGGAATAGTGTAGCTTAAATATTTTTTTCCTTCGATCAAATTGGATGCATTTTAAATTAAAATTCAACACGCGATGTATCTGGCTGGATTGTAAGTAAAGATAAGAATGGAATGACTTATCACTAGGTTCTCTTTGCATACTGCGTAAAATGCGGAAGATACGTGAAGCGAATGAAAAAGGCATTCAGATACAATACCATCTGTAATCAATCACGATGGCTGTGGGTTCAATCTTAATTCGATAAAATGTTTGTATTTAAATGATTTTCTACTCTGGTAAAGAAAATTTCTCAACTCAACACACAATGTCTTAAATTCGGGTGAATAGTTGCGAATTAAGTATCTTGATAGTCTACAATGATACTAGATATAGAAAACTTAACGTAAAAGGTTGCTTACATTTTCTAACTTTTCACACTCTTAAGCAAATTTATTTGTAAAATAGTGAGCTCGCGGCTTTGCCCAGTTGAACTGCACAATTATTTATTTACTATTCCGAATGAATTTAGTGTTATATTAACATTATCACTTTAAAGTCTGGCTGGCCGTTGACTTGTATATATCTATACACGTAATAGTGCTCAAAGAATGTTGAACGGTCGGAATCAAATTTCACTGTATTAATAAAAAAACGCAGTAACCTTAGACTTTGCAAAGTTTTGCCTAGTGATTTCATTACTTATTATAGAGAAACAAACAGCTTCATCGAGACAGCTGGTTTTTTGTGGGATAATAAATTTTCTCATACACTTTCCATGCACAAATAGCCATCACTATCAATTTTATTATATGTGTAGTTTTGTTATTATATGTACAGATAACAAATTCTGGAGACATTTGCGTGTTGAGCGACTGAGCACAGCGAAAAAATGAAAACATTAAATATTTCATTTACTCGAGTGGGAATCGAACCCATAACCTACACGTTTACAGTCACACTTCGTGCCCCTGCGACTGGTTTCATTGTTGTGTACGGGATACAGCGTGAAGCTGATGTTTAGATATCGAGGCTATTTAAGTCCTTTATATCTAAAAAATTACGCATTTGTATTTAATTCGTTTATATTTAATAGATCATATAAATTAGACAATTTTATGAACATTTTGAACAAAATAATAATTTATAATAATTAACAATATCACGCATCGTTTCTTATCTTGAGACTTATGAAATTCTTAAACGTAAAAAAAAATAAAAATATTTTTTTTTGTGAAATTAAAATAAAAAACCGCTGAAAATAAGTCTGAATTTAAAGAAAGTAATGTTAATTATAAATGTTTGCGCAACGTGAGACCTCCTTTAATATCAGAAAGCCAAAAATTTTAATGAACTACTGCAGTTACTAGAAAATGTGAATGGAAACTTACATAATAGTTTTTTTTGCTCGGCCTATTTTCTTTTTATTTAGCTTCACACTTGCTAGCGGGTAGCCAGAGAGATCGGAACGCAATACGCTACCGTTTTATTCTAAACAAAACAACTATTATTTCTGGTATATATATCTACATACAATATCGAAACTAGTATGGGTTACTCTTGGCCCACTGGGATGGTGTCAAAGGTTCCCAGGTCAAAGGAATTAATTATTTTCGAGTTGGGAAAAGTAGTGTACGTAGTGTCATGACGGTACTCTCTGCCCGCCCTGCTACGTCTGCTATGTTGATACAGTGTGGAAGTAAAAAAAGATCAGTCAATCATATATCAACTGTACCATGATGGTGTCATTATTTAGCTTAATCGGGTGATAATAAAAGCAGGAAGTATTCTTAAAGGTAGCTGTAATAGCGGCCCATAAGAAATGCAGCTTAACGCTACTTTTAAATACTATTTACAAAGCATACTGTTCCCACATCGATAAGCCGTTTAATGTTTTAAAAATTTAGTTAACATAAGTCTAATAGTTAAATAATGAATTGACTATCTCTGAGGTCGTCGTGTCGCAGCGGCACAACATTTGGTTGTGAGCGCGTGGTTGTGAGTTTCAATTCCACTCCGGGGTATATAATACTACTACTGCTCGGGGTTTAAATAAATTCATATTTTCATTTCCTTGCTATAGTTATAAGATAAAGTGCAGTGTTGCGTTCCGCCACTCAACATGCACATCTCGAAAATTGGACTGCACGTGGAGGACGTACGGAGTAACTTAACACTAGGTTCCCTCTGCCTACCCTACTATATGCGGCATACAGCGTGAAAGTTAATAAATTATATATAATTATCAATTTGCTTAGAATAGAATATATTTAAAATTGATTATATGCTTCACATAGCGTTTATTCATTTATTCTTCGTCAAATAGAGCTATGGGCATTGTTGAACGTTATTGAATTCTTGATACAATTGTGTTTGAGTTACTTTGTCTTTTGCACATTTTTAGAATCGTAGACCAGGGATCGTAGCAATATTGCAGTAATAGTCGGAAATATAATTTTTTAGACAATGTATAAAAAATTAACGTAACGTTATTTTGAATCAGTCATGTGAGTAAAATTATACATTTTTACCAAACCGCGTTCACTGCCTTGATTTATAAAATGTATAATATTACCTGTAGAGTCAGCAAAACTCCAACTCCAGATAACATTGCCCTTGACACTACAAAAGTTTCACACGCATTTGCTTCGTAATGGAATAGGCCTAGTTTTATATAAGAATTAATTCGTTTACACATTACTAAAAACAAAAACTTACTATATTTTGGAAGTTCACATAAAAAAATTAGGATCAGAGTGTGATATTCATAGTTTTAAATTTAGCCTATTCATCTCATATTTATACAAAGTCTTATAGAAATAATTTTATCTGTAAGAATTTTATGCTTATAGATAATAATTTATGATTATTAAAAGATACGAGCTATGATTATACAAGTAAACAAAAACGCGGTAACCGCATATAAAGATAAAGACAAATTAGCTCTTAGCCTACACGTCTTCCGTTTCTTGTCCAAACATGGATTTCAATGAGCGGATGTGACGCGCGACTACTTTTTGCTTTCGACTCGCCTTATTTACAGAAATGAGTTCGAGTGTTCGTTTTCAGGGTTTTTGTCAACAGGTCAATGTTTTGACACTCTTCGGCTGTATTGTTGTTAAGTAGGGTGCTGTAGGTAGAAAAAAGAATAGACAATTGAAACAATGGATGTCGGCTTTTTATAGATGGTAATTTGGTTATTTAAAAACTTTTTGAACAAAGTGAATCATTTCAAAATATATTGGACTAGTGGCCGCCCCTATCATTCCACGTTCCCGTAAGAATTTCGAAACAATCTTTTTTAGATTTTTCATATCGTTCAGGATTTTCTGCCTACTTGTAAATTCGAGATAGATCGGGAGAACACCATAGAACCATATAGTTGCTTCCATACCGAGAATACGCGCCAGGTATACGAAAAACAAACTTATTCATACTGTCTCTGTAGAATTAGTCAGATAATATTTTTATAGGCAGTTTATTTTAAAATATTTTTATTTTCTTTTAATTTGAACACAACTAACGTATATAGCTGCGTTTGGATTTTAAAATATTATATATTTTATATTTTGTTCAAAAATCTTCACGTCGCAATCCCTTTTTTCCTTTCTCCGTAATGCATTTATCACGATGTCAGTGTTCGGACGTGTTCTCGGAATCAATTATTCGCTTCCACCAAAGTTTAATGACTCCAGAACAAAACCTAATTTCGGCACTTTTTAAGATGTAATTGCTTTTTTGTAGCTTGCTGTTTCAATTTTAATTATATTTACACGTATGTAACAGTAAATTAAAGAATCTATGATATAGTACAATTCGATTCGTTTAAGACATTACGTTTTTAAGCGAAGTTTTTATCTAAATCTCTCAAGAATAAGGGAAAAGTTTTTTACATTATCAATATATATCGAAACAGGCATTTACATTATTTTTATAACTTAGTAGCCAAGTGGCTTGCAGAACGTAATCGAGATAAGAAAGATCAAGTGTTTTTTAAAATATCTATCTCAAATTATTACTCACGACATTGATACTAAGCAAAACTATTTAATTTTTTATCATATATGCTAATATATTAGGTTTAAAGTATATTTAAATATACTACAACATTTACATCTTATTTATCAATATTATCACAAAAATAGTAATCTTAACATGTCAAAATTATTTGAGATTCGTAATGGAAATTTAGTATCTCTGTGAAATCCCGTAATACTTAGCTCACGTACGATCTGTCAGATTTATCTTGAGACTTGACAATCGAAGAAAATATTATAACTCATTTTATATTCCGTTTTCACTTGTTTTTATTTTTCTAATTAAAAATATATGAATGTAGTTTAAAGCGCGGCGTTGAGTTCCATCACTCAACACGCAGTGCATCTAGGATTCGGGGGAAAGTCGGGAACGGAGTGCCTTAACATTAGGTTTCTTCTGCCTATTATGACTCGTGTTATTTTCCGTTTTCACTTGTTTTCATTTCAATTTCAAAGTTAAAACCTTAAAAGTAAGCAAATTAAGCTGAAAAATTGAACTTGTGTTGTGTTGAAAATTTGAAAGGTTTATTTAAAAACATAAGTTTACCAATTGGCTTAAATTAAATTTTATAACTTTTTTAAATCGCTAGATCTGGAAAAAGAAAGCATGAGTCACAACAGTACCGACCTATATTCCTAATAGGTTTTTATAGTATGCGGTTTTCCAAACCGGACTACCGGATGCTTCACGTCTGACTTTCTATGATTATGGAAAAGGAAAAACGAGATCAAAGTACCTATCAGAATCTTATTTTCAGATTGCAATTTTCTATATAGAAATTCTCTTATGTCAGTTTTTTCCTCTACTCAATGAGATGGGAGATTGCTATTTAACGTATCGTATAAATCTCACTGGTGAACAACTAATGGGTTAGGCTTTCTAAGTTTGATTGATATGCGGTTGAATTTTAAATGAAACTTTTTTTGGAAGCATTAAATTTTATTTCGCACATAGCAGGGTAGACAGAGGGTATCAAGGAACTTAGTGTTAAGACACTCTGTTCCCATTAAAATTAATAAAACTTAACCAGAATAATCGCGTATATTGGCCGAGTCGGTTTTCCAAAATTATGTTCAAATCGCATTATAATAAAATATTTGATATTAAGAAATTGCGAATATCAACGACTTTTTTTAGATTTTTAAAGGATGATTCCACACAAAAAAAAAACACTTTTTGGAAAACATAAAAATTTTAACGTAGCGGGATTTAATAACTTCTTTGATATTTTAAATTAGTTTAATTTTTTGATAAGTTAAATTAGTTTCATTTAATATGTAGCGAGATTTGTTTCCAAGAGACGAGGGTAGAAATTCCGCAACATGCAAATTTTTATGTTTCCTAAAAAGTATCAACGATCTTATCATAGTGCGGTCTAGTCCTATTGCATAAATATATGTATATCTATAAAAACAAAAAAAAAGTGTTTGTACATTTAAGGCATAATAAAATATTGACATAGTTGCAAATTTATGGACAAATTTGCAAGTTGCTTTCTTAAAATCAGCGAAATATAAAGAAAACAAAAGATGCTAAGCTCGGTATCAATAATAATATACTTAGCTTTAATAATAATAATGTTTAAATAGAACTATTACTATGAAAGTTACGTTATTAATTTATATTTTATTAGTTAGAACTGACTCATATATTTATACAAGTGCCGTACCACTTGTCACTTTAGTTTTTCTGTAATCATCTGCTGGTTTCATCAGACCAATTTGGAATGACTTTTGTTTTAAATAGTGCACCTATCCATTGTTATTGCTATCTGAATGTCATCTACTGTTGGTTTCAAAAACATCAAATGTAATAAATACCTACTATGAAATTAAACTATATGACTTATATGGTATATATTATATACAAAAATGTGTTTAACGTGTCTTAAGTAGATTTAACATTACATACAAAATGAAATAGTCTTTTTAATTTTGATTCTAATACGTAGATTTTTATAAATAAACTGTTATTTTGAATACAATATTATACGGAACTTAACTCTAATTGAAAAATGTATAAACAGAAATAATACTAGATATATCTATAATGACATACACAAAGCTACACAAAATAATTCCAAATATATAATCAGAAAGATATTTAGCATATTAGTATTACATCAACAAAACATTATAAGACATAACATATTCTATTTTAATTATATCTCAACAGTTAGGACGCAAACCGATACATCGAACACCTGTGGTTGGCTATAAAAAAAAACAACAGGTTGTCAAAGTGACGTCACCGGGCGCCTCCGGCAAAAAGAGAGAGAGAGAGGCAATATATCGATATCATGCTTCTCTGTCTAACGTGATAGGCTCGAGCCTATTCCATTCATCCCATAGACTATACAGTACGTTCGACGAGTTTTGGCCGATATTAATGAAAAGTAAGAGAAATCTATAAATCGAATCCGTGCAGCCACCTTCAGCTAACTTCAGGATGGCCACGACTCGTCGACCGCACTGTAGAGTGTAGACGAATATGAACGAAAGTTGAAACTTAAAACGTCAACGTCAGTACCGCGCCGACCCTCAATGGTGATAGTCGTGTGTGTGATATAAATTAAATAGTAAATACTAAACCGTGTTTTCAAATACTTTGGGTTTACTTTGTTTTCTTTAGTTAAGTGAGTGTTGTGAACGCAACTCGAACTTGATTGAGCGTTCGCTTTGGACAGTGGAATGATTAAGCTGGTTAGTATTTTAATTGTTGTTTTTGGTTTTGATTGTGTTAACGTTGCTTGTCTTGGTTCAACGTTAAGTTATCGAGACACGATAAGATTGTGCAAATTAGAATATTGAAGTCAAATGTAAACAATATTTTCTCTATTCTATACTTTTTTTTACTTCTGTATGCGTCTTCTGCAGAAGACACTAGCCACTTGGTACCTGTGTTTAACTTTATCTTGAACATCTTTGGTACATATATCACATCTGAGGTGATCTAGTCGTGGCACAGACTTCCGACTGTAAATACGACAGGTTGTGGATTCGATTCCCACCCAAGGAAATGAAATATTTAATATTTTCACTGGTAACGAGGAAAGCGCGGCATTGAGTTATGCCACTCAACGCGCAATTTCTTCAAATTTCGGCGGAAAGTGATACACGGAAGTGTCTTAATACTAGGTTCCGAGCTTCACTCTGCCTACCCTGCTATGGGCGGGATACAGCGTGAAGATATAAAAAATCTTGGTACAGTATGTAGTGATGTCACATCTGACTCAGAAGGATGTTTAACTAAGGTTAAAGATTATGGACTGCTAACTTTAATTACAGATTTTTTTAATATTTAAAAATAATATTTACATATTTTATGTATTGTCAATATATAATAACTAATGTTGTAAGAGTGACATCCGTATAGAAATCAAATCACGGAATTCAAAACAATATATAGTAATGCGATGGACACGTGAAAGCCTTTCTCCAAGACTAAGAATCTTCACTCATATTCGTCGTAATTCAAATGAGTTTTCATATTAAATTTACATAGATATTAAATATTGACTTAATTTGATATAAAAATTTTTGTTGTAATTCTCTTCATTTACACTTAAAAATGTGGTCTTAAAAACTAATAATTTTCTTATTATGTATTTAATCCTATACTTACATCGATTACATTTTTTCATATTTGACCAATAACCAAATAATTAAGAATTATTTACATTAATGATTTTTATTTATAAATTTAAAGTAACAAAATTACTAGAAAAGCAAAAAAATAATCAAGATGAAAGTGAGTGAATTTTTCTCATGTTGCGTTAAGCAATTTGGCATGCATCATCGGATCTTGCTCGGTTTTTATTGCTAAAATTCCTTTTGTTCTAAACCAAACGATTTCATTTTTAATGGTATGGCGCCGTAATTGATCTAAGGCTTAATTCTATACAGCCTACAAAATTTAGTTGTTGTTTTCGATACAAAATATTTGCAATATTTTCTATAAATCAAAAGTGTAAAAAATATTTATTATAGGTACATAATAAATCTATAAAAACAAAGGTTAAAAAGTTCTATAAAAACATATGCCTCTATATGGCTTACATTTAACCCTTAACACTAATTGTCAATATAAATAAAGGAACGAGATTTTAAATAATTAACGTACGAACGAAAATTCTTTGTGTTTATTCATTTACAATTGTTTTTTTGTTTTATTAATTCGTCAGGTAAGTTCAACAGTTGGGGTAATGGCCATGTGTCATTATGGTTTTGGGCTGGTAGTTCTCTAATATAAGCATGTTATGATCGCTTTATAATTACTTATCTCGTTTTATAATAATTTTCGTTAAATAAAACTGAACTTAAGTCAGGTTTAGTAGTGGGAAAGAACAATAATTAATATTGACATACAATTCTAGTTAGTTCGATTCAAGTTACTTTCCGTAATTTTACCGCTGTCAAATGGAATATTTTTCATTAAATATAAAAGTAATCACTAAATTCTACGAAATTTATATATTTTATGATATTTTAAGAAAAAATCACTTACTAGTAATACATATGAGAGTACATATAACGAGGTATGAGAGCGGAAAGTTGTGCAAAATCACAAAATTAGCTTTCTTTTGTTCCGAATGGTCTACTTACCCATATGTTACGCGTGTCTCCTGCCTCTATAACGCTACATTAATCATTCGGTTTGTGAGCAGTCTTGCCTAGTGGTTATCAAATTTAGTCACAAAATTACTTGAATCATTTTACAAATATTTCTTTAGATGTATATGTTATAGAGTGAAGTAGGAGCACATAATAATTAAATATTTTTGTCAGCTTCCCGCATATAGTAGGGTAGACAGTGTTAAGTCACTCTGTTGCCCATTTTCCGCCGAATATACGAGGCATTGCGTGTTGAATGGCAGAACTTAACACTGCGCTTTTTGCCTTGGTACCAGAGTGGGATTCGAACCCACAACCATTGGGTTACGGGCACACGCTTGTGCCCCTGCGCCACGACGACCTCTAAATATATATGTATATGAATTGTTTTATGTATTTTCTTCATTGTAAATTTCACTTTAAATTTTTTACCTATAGGTTACAGTTTACCTGAAAAATAAAACCTTAATACATTTCAGCTTAGCCGCAAGCAATGCTATATACCTTATATTGCTATAAGATAAACAAACGCAACTATGTACAAGTTAATAAACATAGAAAAGATTTTTTTTATTTTACCAATTTAAAATAAATTACCAATAATAATAAAAAAACGATCACTCTCGTAAACAAATTAAAAAGGCGTTTCCTTTTGTATGTAGGTATAATAAAATATGAACAAAATTACAGTATAATTTTTTCTTTTTGTTTTAAATAACAAAACGTCAATTACGTGTGACGCGTTAGAAGCGAAGAAATACAAAAAATCCACTAATTATTTTTAATGACGGGAAGTGATTTGATTGATTTTCTAGAGATTTTAAACGGGCAATTAGTTGTCGTTGAGTATAGTTTTATAGTGTTTAAAAGCATATAAGGAAATATTGAAAAGCAATTTACTGTATTTGGATATTTAATATTAAGTTAAACTATAGAGACTGATGTAAGAAAATAAACTAATCATAATTTTATATGCTAGAAATCTTTCTTTTCAAATCTTTCGTTTCCCTTTCAAATCCTCTTAGCTCTCCCCTACACTGCCCTCACACTAAGGGCCCTTCATTTCTAATTTTAGCGTTTTACGCCGCGTAATATAGACAAAATACCATAATGCCCATAGTGGCAGGGGGCAAGTGTGTGACTGCAAGCGCGACGGGCAGTGGTTTCAATTCTGACTCGAGGGAATGAAATATTTAATATTTTAATTCTTTGCTCTTTTAACGAGGCACGGCGCGGCGTCCTCCAAAAATTCAGCTGAAAGTAGGTTACTGAAGTTTCTTAATTTTTGTCCAGGTTGCCTGTGTCTACCTCTAGCTGAATAATAAATTATTTATAATAATGCTGAATTTAAATAAATGAATAATAATAAACATCATATATTCTTAACAGCTTATTATAACTACAAACATACGTAAAAAGACCTTTTTTTCGTAATCTGTAGACATGACGATGGATATTAATATAGTCATACTTATACCTAAGCTACCTTGAACTTAGTACTTGTACAGAACGAATGAGCCTCTTTTTATCAGGATAAAATACATATTATAAAAGAATGTTACATGAAATTATGCTTTGCTACGTTATGTTAAGATTGAAATTTATGTAACTTAATAATTATACGCAGTTGTAATATATTGGTTTATGACTTTTTGCTCACGCCTTATACTTCACGATATTGTTTTCAAGAATTAAAGAATTTTTGCATGTAATTGTACTATAGTAAGGTCTATTTTCCTATTTGTGCACCTTTTTTACTAGTTCAAAATTGACAAATTGAATGTCTCTATGTAAAGTGTTTTAATTCCAATTTTATGCTTAATTTTCACGTCGTATAACCATTTAATTTTATTAATGTAAATTTCTAAATGTAAAAAATACAAAAAATAAGTTAATTTCCAGCTTGCTGCTAATCATGTAGCAGAGAAACATCTCATAAGCCTTAAAAATATAACACTAAATATTATGATATTCAATAAAAATATAATATTTAAGTCATATACTTTCACCTCCACTATAAATGGTATCTTTATACTACATAACTATAGGCGCATTGTGGTGACTCGTCTTTTTGTAAATCTTACACAGGGTCCTAATTTGACCAAAAATATAATTTGACCACTCTTACAAGGAAAAGCGAAAAAGAAGAATAGTATACAAGTGGGGAACAGAGCGTTTTAAGTCCTAACACATGGCACTCTCTGCCTCGTCTGTAATTTGCTTTGACGCCGTCAAAGCTTAGAGGTATCATGACTGACTGGTAATTGATTTAAAAAAATAAATCCCGAGTTGCTTGCGCCGGTTCTTTTCAGGTCTGAGGCATTAACTAGAGGACTGGTGGTATACAATTTGACGTTCAAAAAATGACGCATGTAACTTCTTATCTTGAATAAAATTATTTGACTTTGACTTTGACTTTTATAAATTTTATGGTTGTGGGTTTGATTTGCACTCGAACTCACAACCGTCACGGTGAGATGGTTCTTTTGTTTTCATAACGAACAATATTACGAAAATAAGGCTGAAAGTGGGAAACAGAGAGTGCTAATAGTAGGTTCTCTCTGCCCGCTTTATACGGGCATTGAAAGCACGAGCAGTAAAAAAGAAATATTTACATATAAACTGTATATCTATACGGTAAATCTATTTTATATACATTTGTATCACTGCTAATGCTATAACATTCGTGACTTCCACAAAAACAAATTGGAAACAGTGTTGTCAATGCACGATAAGCTATAAATAAGTACGGAAATTTGATCAATCACGGTCTCATCGTGTTATCTCACAAGATGATATCTCCCACTATTGTAACAGTAAACAATGATCTGTGACGCAGTACATGTATGTATATATGGCCTTCTTTGTTAATCGTCTTGACTTATTCTAGCTAAATGTATTTTAGTGAATTTAGAAGTAAATGGAACCCCGTTTGTGTAATTTTGAATCTAAATTTAATAATTCTATCTTTAGATAGATTATATTTATTATAATCTATATAATTCTAATAATCTACATTAAGTAATAATTTTGTATCTTAATTTAAAAGATATTTTAATAAGATAAATTAAATATAATAAGAAAAAATCATTTCATTTAAAAAATAAAGATAAAAAAATAAATCTTTATTATAATTTAGAATGATAGTTTCTCTTTATTCTATTTGCTCGGTCTTTTCTTTTCATCTTTGGTTGTTTAAAATGCGGCCCATATAGATACGGTTTTATATTATTTTAATAAAAACAGATTGAATTAAATTTTTATATTTACAACATATAACACACTTTTTTTATTATATTAATTCGAAAAAATTTTAACAAACAAATATTACTTAATATATATATATTTTACTTTTACGTCTTTGAAATATTTCGTATGAATTGACTGATTTTATTAACAAGGATATTTGATTTTGGAAGAAACAGATAATGAAAGTGTTGAGGCAGGAGTTTCATTTTTAGCAATAATTAGTAATTACCATGTGTTGATAATTATTATAAAAACTAAGATGGAACCTACTTTATATTTTATAGCATCTTCAAAATTGTGGCACTATCCGTTATTATTGAAAATTCCTTTAAACGAGGCCGTCGTGGAGCAGCAGGAGCGGGCACAGCGTACATAATGACTTGATATTTGGATACGAAGAATTTTACCTCTTGGTTCCCTCTGCAGCGTAGCTGCTTTATGCGAGATGCAGTGTGGAGCTAAATTTTTTTTTTAATTTTGTCATGAAAATATATTTGGACTTCTAAACAGTTATGATTTTTTATAATAGAAGAAGATCTAATATTTTTTTATACTTTTTTGAAATCAATTGTAATGAATATCATTATCGTGCTTTTGACCGTGTACTGAAATGATCATCTTTCGATGTCTAAATATAGCTATGTCCTAAAATATTTTTATATTTTATATTGTTTTCTAAATCTGTCGAAAAAAATAATTATAATATTTTTTTTTCGTATATCTCTTATATTCCATGAATTATTAAATATTATATTAACTTAAATATTTAATTTATTTCTTCTCGTACTTTATTAATGGAGTCGTTCGTTTGTGATTGGATGTTTGTGCTTTTGCACTGCTACGACAATACATGAAAACACTTCACTTATCAGCTCTTTCATTTGGCAGCGTGTTGTTTGTGTTGCCTTAAATCCGATTGTTGACAGTTTACAGATCTTGGTTAATAGGTTGCGTATATAAAATATATAAATAGACATGACAAAAAATCTTTTTTTTTTCTATTTAAAAGTCATTACATATTTAATATACATATATATTTCGTACAAATTGTAAAATATTATCTGTTTTAAAGAACTTCTAAAGTCACTTACAAATAATTTTTATAATTAAAAATCAAGCAAGTGTTGCTTCTCATGGCTTTTTTTAAATATATTTCAAGTATAAATCAACTGGATATACATATTATTATGTCAAATTCATTTATACTTAACATATACTATAGGTAACAGTCGTCGGTCATTATGATATTTATTATTATAATACAACTTTCACTGTTACGTAAGTAAATCTAGATTAAGATCGATATCTTATTTTCTAGACTTGATTCTTTCCAAAAAGTTATTTAAATATGTCAATATATTCTATTGTTGATTCTGGACAATATAATATAATCATATTTTTTTGTTAAAGTTGTA